>CBVK0100097096.1:0-34377 GCA_900067695.1 Picea abies
TGGACAACACTTGTCTCAAGAGGAGGGGCATGTTAAGCCCTAATATTGGCTCACTACCACTTAATTGGGGCATATTATATTACTAATGTTATTTTATTTATGTCGGCTTTAGGCCATTAGTTGTAATTATACCTCCTAGTATCCTATATATACCAAGGAGACATTTTCATTTTGAATCATCTTGTACTTAAACATTTAAGTGGGGTAAAAGGAGGTTCCCCCTCGAAGAGGCTTATTATCTGAAATTATCTCTTTTTCAAGGCATTGAGTACTTTTTCTGAGGTTTTTCTATGCTATATTGACATTTGGTTCTTAACATCCATGAATATATCTTTGAGCCAGAAGTGTAATTCGAAGAAATCAAATTCACACTTCGGCTCTGCAATTTGATCATATTTATCAGCCAGGGGGATGCGATCCAAGTCAACGGGAGGAGGGAGGACAAGATTTTCTTATGTTTTAGCGGATTTAGATTTGGGCACCATAATCAAATGGAGATATGAAAATGGAAACAGGTATGGTTTGTGATTACCCATCTTGATAGTGTCTGTTGACGATGAGATTGCTGGTGATTAATCTTGAAAACGGGAAACGATGGTGTTGATTGTGTCTGGATTGATGAACAGTGTGGGAATGGTGAAATAACGAAGTTAAATGGTGTAGGGAGGTGTCCATTATGAAGCAAGTAGTGAGTTGGACGGGTAATGGTCACGGGAATGACATTGATTGGCCAATGGATGGATGAAAGTGACGTGGAGGATATTGAATGGCCAACAGGTGGATAGGATGGGATGTGTGATAGGTGAGTGGAGTGTGACATGTTGAAAGGGTAGTGGAGTGTGGTGGCGGTATTGATGAGTGGTTTGGCAGTTTATTGGAAATGAGTGAGGGGGGTCAGAGTAAATGTGGAGGTGACATATTATGCAGGGCCCATGCCATAAAAACCACTAACTTGTACACACCGCCTCCCCACCATTAAAGGAAGAAAGTTCAGGGGTGTCCGATATACACTATAGACCGTTGATTTGGGAGTGTTTTGATCGATCGCTGAGATTAATGCGCCTTTTAGCCACAAAGTGCCAAATTGTCAAATAACCATGAAACTTAGAATAAAATCATATTGTGGGTAGCGCTAGCTCCCCCTTTTTCAATTTTTTCACCAAGGGGTTAGAAACACATCAATTTAACTCAAAACAAAGGCATTTAATCAACCTTTTGCAATTTTTTATTGAAATAAAACATGCTAACCTAGATCCTAATCTAATTACCTAACACATTAACCCAGTTTAAACTGTTGGGTCAATAATTACTCTAACCTAATATATTTGACCAAGCTTATACTATTTGGTCAAACTTATTCACTAACCTATCTACTTTGGCCAAGATTAAACCATTTGGTCAAGTTTATTCATGATCCTATCAACATAAATTTAAAAGGTTTTGATCATGGTTAGACAGTATGAATCAAACCAAATTTATTCCATGGGGTTTTATATTTTTGTCTTTTATTTTTTATACTCTCTTTTCATTTTTTATTCTTTTCTTTTGATTTTTTTTTTCTTTTTATTTTCTCTTTCTCTTTCTTTTTTCTTTTTCTTGTAAATCATTTGCAGAATAAAATATTATTTACAATACAATGCAACTAAAAGAAGAGATTAGAATCACCAGGTGATCCTATGAAACATAGGTTTATAATAGTGGCTCCACTTGGGGATGGTTCTCTCCTTGTGAGGTGCCAATAACCAACTATATCTTCTTCTCCAATGATTTTTTTGCATCCTGATTTGCTTTATTCTGACTATAAATTCAGTGATCCTGATTAGTGGATCAGGGCCTTCTCTTCAGGCTTCATCCACTTGATAAAAAAAAAACACCCCTGACATAAAATTAAAATTGGTTTGTACAATGAGATGAGTGACTAAAAATCTTCATTCTGGTGGAACATAGCGTTTGATCATTCTGCCATTGATAGGTCCTCCTGGCAGGTCTACTCCATCTGAGTCCTTGAGTGGGAATGCATTATTTCCTCTATAAGCCTGAATTATGAAAGGGCCTTTCCACAAATTGTCGAACTTTCCATGCTTTCCCTTGTCTTCATTTCTTGAATCCCACTTCAGTACCACATCACCCAATTCGAAATCATCATCCTTGACTCTCCTATCATATATTTTCTTAATGCTCTCTTGAATTACCCGAGTCTGGTTATAAACATCTTCCCTGGACTGTTGTAGTTGTATCATCTGATTGATCCTCCTTTGGATGTCATTAGGCTATGCTTATACTTCCTGTAACAACTTCATAACAGGAACACCCAAAGAGGTGGGAAAAATAGCATCAGTTCCAAATACCAACTGATATGGGGACATACCAATTTATCTTTTTGTAGTCATCCTAGCATCCCAGAGTGCATGAACCAACTTATTGTGCCAATATTTCTTATTTTCTTGCAACATATTCTTGATGATATTTACCAAAATTTTATGAGAGGACTCAGCTAACCCATTTCCCTGAGGGTAATAGGTTGTGGAGTGTCCCAAAGTATATGATACTTGCTGCAAAATTCTATCATCTTCTTTGATCTAAAATTTGTTGCATTATCAGTGATAATCTTCCTAGGGCATCCAAAACGAGAGAGAATGTAAGTTTCCAAGAATTTTATAATCACAGTGTCAGTGGCTTGCCTGGAAGGTACAAATTCAATACACTTAGTGAAGTAGTCTATAGCTATGAGGATCCACTTGTGCTGGCCTGAAGAAGGTGGATGAATCTCCCCAATAAAATCTAAACCCCACTACTGGAATGGAGCTTCAACCGAAATAGGTTTCAAGGGAAAAGGAAAAAGTTTATTTTTGCCTTCAAAGATATGGCACTTGTGACATGAGGTTACCTTTTTATGGACATCTGCAAACAAGGTAGGCCAGTAGAAACCAACTCTAAGAATCTTGTTAGCAGTAATCTTCCAATTTAAATGCCCACCACAATCCCCTTCATGGAATTCCTGCAAGGCTTTGTCAGCTTCATATTTTAATAAACAATTCAGTAAAATGCCTCCAACATCTTTCTAGTAAATATTTCCATTCAGAATGCAATATTTCAAAGATTTTAGTTTTAAGAATATAGCTTTAGTCTTTGTCAGGCTAGGAGGAGCTTGTAAATGATGCAGGACAAAGATAAGGTTTGCGTACCATGGATAATTTGAGAATACCTCTTTGACATGTGGAGTCGCATGCTCTCCCTATTCATCAACTGTAGCTAGAAATTTTATATCTAAAGCATGAAAATTTGATTCAGCCATCAGTTTGGATAAACCTTGACCCTTGATCAGTTTGGTTGGTTTGATTTCTATATCATACTCAAGGATTACAACAATCCATTTCCCTCTTTTTCTATCTGGGTTATCCTGAGTCAGAATATCCTTCACCACTACATTAGGAACATAAGCAATGATATGTGAATGGAAAATGTAAACTCAAAAATATTTAATTGCTTTTACCAAAGCAAAAGCCTGTTTCTCCATGATGTTGTAGTTCAATGCAACATCTCTCAATGATTTTTTGAAAAATGATATAGGTTGTTCACAGCCTTCAAAGAACTGTTGCAATGGATGTTCAGAAGCAAAAGAGAATAAATAGAAATCTTTGGTATAATCAGGACTGATTAGTACAGGGGCCTGTGTTAATGCAAATTTCACTTTATTAAAAGACTATTTAGCTTATGTGTTCCACTTTATTTTTGTATCTTTCTTAAGCATGTTTGTTATGTTTCTGAGGAGCTTTTCCAAATTAGGTATGAATCTTCTCAGAAAAATTATTTTTCCTATGAAGGACTGCAATTCCTTAATTTTTCTCGGATGATCTAAATTTTGAATGGATTCAATCCTATTGGGATCTATCTTGATTCCATCTTTAGATATAATGTGTCCTAACAGTTTTCCTTCTTCTAAACCAAACAGATTTTTCTTTGTATTTAGTGAAATTCCAAACTTTTTTCACTTTTCAAAAACTCTTCTAAGGTGTCGTAGGTGTTCGTCATCAGTTTTTGAATAGACAGTTACATCATCCAAGTATATGAAAATAAATCTCCCAAGCTCATCCAAAAAGGTAATGTCCATTGCTCTCTGGAATGTGGCACCAACATTCATTAAACCACAGGGCATTTTCACATACATGAAAGTTCCCCAGGGTGTAGTGAAAGATTTTTTCTCTTAGTCATCGGGGTGGACAAGACAATGGTTATATCCAGAAAAACCATCTAGCAAAGAGATCCTACTGGCTCCAACTACCTTTTGTAATATATGATCCATTTTGGGCAGATGATAGTTGTCTTTAAGGGAAACTCTGTTGAGGTTTTTGAAATCAATGCAAAGCTTGATTTCTCCACTCTCTTTTCTGGTAGGAACTAGGTTAGAAACCCATTTTGAAAACCTTAGAGGGACAATGATTTTAGCATCATACATTTTCTTGATTTCCTTTTCAATTAGGGGCATCAACTTGGGGTTGATTCTCCTAAGTTTATGCTTGAAAGGTTTATTCTCTTATTTTATCGGGATTTTATGTTGTATGATACTGGTATCATAAGACTTTAAATCTTCATAACTCCAAGAAAAAACATCAACAAATTCTTTGAATAGCTCAACATATTTTTGTTTTTGCTCAGGAGGTAGAGATTTGGGTAATTTAATCATTTTAGGTTCCTTATCCGTTCCTATGTTACATTCCTCAACATATTTACTAATAGGTTCAATTTTAGGATTTTTTGCTACGTCATTGAAATCAAACAATTCTTCAAGTGGGACCAACCCTCTAGGCATGATGTTATCTTTTAATTGCAAGAAATCTGTATTTTCTTCATTTTTGTTTATTTCTTCTAAATCTAATTTATTTACAGTATCATTATCACTATCTACATCAATGTTCGCACACTCAAATTCATTTTTAGATTGTAGGAAATCATCAATCTGTTCATCATTGCCAAACACTTTCCAGTTCCTCATATTGTCTGGAACAGTAGGTTTGTATTCCACCTCCACTGTGTATTGGCGATTTTGGTGAAACAGTATTTTACAGGTGGTTGTTGAAGTAGACAATCCATCAACAAGTATATTTTGGCCTCTAGGAATCACCTGCAAGTCATATTCAGTAAAACGTTGTAAAAAATCTGGAACAACATTTCTGTAAGCTCTGAGTCTAGAGTGTTTGGCAGAATACTCACCTTTGATCTTCTTAATGATAATTTCAGAATCACATCTTACCGCAATTATTTTGGTGCAAATCTTTTTCAACAATTTCAGGCCAAGCATTAATACTTCACACTCATATATGTTATTGGTGCACTGGAAATTCAATTTATAAGAGTAGTTTTTTTAATATTGTGCTTTTGGATTATGCACCCACACTGTTGAGTCTCCATTTTGACATTTATAATGCCCTATATTACCTTCTATCTAAGCCTATTTTACCTATTCCATGTGTATCTAATTGATTATTTCCTCCATAATACACTCGATGACCTTGTCCACGTGCATAAGAGGTAACTTATGATTAAAGCATGATTTGTTTAGTTTTATTGAGTTAATTCGATTAAATGCTTGATTATGTATGATCCTAATAAATTTGACTCTTAAACAGCATGATCCGGTACCCATTCTATTCTAGTGCCAAGGCTCCACCTATTCCGGTATCAACCTGTGCTAATTCGGTACTAGAAATAATTCAAAATTTTGGAAATCTTCTAAAGGAAAATTGGGCACATGGGTTTTATCCAAAATGATGTTTTCATGAGGAAATATGGGTCAGAATTCACCCATCTCATACGTGTGGACCTCCATCTCAGGGGGAATGATTCTGCCAAAATTATAAAAAAAACTCAAACTGCCAACTTGTACCTCGATTTCCGTGCATATGGTATCAAATCTAGAAATTCTAAAACATGGGTTTTGTCCAGAATATAAAAAATTGAGTAATAAGTTGGTTGTTTTTCAAAATTAGAATTGGTTTGAGAGATATGGATGGGGGACTAACTTGAATCTGCCCAAATTGTTAAAAAACACAGATTTTTGGGATTTCTCCTAAAATTGTAAAAATTGTTTTCTTAGTTTGGGGATTTGGTTTCATCCATTCCTCCATGGATTTTATGTATAAATAAGACCTCATAGGTTTGAGTAGAGAGGAATTATGATGATGTAAGAATGGTTCTTAAAGGAGAATTGTTATGATGTAGAATGGATTCATGAAAAGACTCTTTTTGTAAACCTACTTGTTGGAGATTAATGCAAGATTGAATTCAATGATTTTGTCTCTCTTAGAAGTTAACATCTGGTGATCTAAAAGCTTCCATGTTGGCATCGACAAGGGCCACCGATCCATCTTGGTAATCTTATTGTAAATTGTTAGTGTAGATTTTGATTTCATGTATTTGTTATTTTGATTTCATGATATTTTTTTGATTTCACTATTCGAATTTGTTGCAAAGTGTGGTAATGCAGGAACAGTTGGATCTCCATATTTCACCATACATGAACTTTAATGGAGCATCCCACTTGATAGTTTAGTTGCTCTAGGAGATAGATCTTAAGTTCATCTTTTCATTTCATGAGCCTCTAATGAACATATTTGTCACCTAAGAAAGAACATTTCAATTCACTATTTGCTTGAGAAGTTTTGTGATCAGTTTTCTCTTCTAAGTTTGGAGTGGTATTGTTGAAGTGTACATAGATTTGATTGCTAGTTGTTGTTAAGAGTAGAAGCTACAGATAACTAATTCAAAGTCCATCTTTCCACTTCATGAGCTTGTAAATGGGCAAGGCATTATCTGTGCAAAATCTTTTGAGTGCATGATTGCAAGTTTTGCTTTCTAATTTATGAATTGTGTGAAGAGTGTTATCTTTGAAGTGTGAAAACAGAATATTGATTTTTATATGGTTTTCTTGATTGAACTATACTCATCAGACATAGGAACCTATTTGTTATCGGCACATATAGTGCATCAACTCTTTTGATTATGAATCTCGGTTAATAATTTATGTTTGGTAATATATTATGCAAATAGTTGCACCAACACAGATCCAGAGCCTTCTTTACTGACAACTCCATCGAAGTCTAAACTCCAAAGAGGTTCTGCTAGTTCATCAATTTTTATTGTCACCTTTTTACTTCCCTCGGTGATTAGTTTACTTTCCTCCAGGCTAGACGCATCATCTTCCAATTGTGAAATTTGACTGTCCAAGTCACCATCATTATATAAAATGAAGGAGTCTAGGTCAGAATGAATAGAGTACAAAGGATAGTTATGTGGTTTCTCTTGAGTGTTGACCATGTATTTCATCAGAGCCTCTCTATATAATCTTCTCTATTGAAAAAATACAGGGATGGTAGCATAAGACATGTCTAACTGTAAAGTACCCTTTAACTTAGTGCCCCATGATCGAAATAATTACATACCATATTTTGGAGGAATATCTGCAACGACAATATCCATCACCATGATTTTAGCTGGGATTTGTGCCAAGGTAATGCACGAGTCTTTGATCAAACCTATTCATTTAACCTTGCTTGAATCAAAAGAGTATAATTCCTTGTAAGGCCTGGTGATATCAAGCCCAAATTTCTCCATCACAACCTTGGGCATAAGATTGTGAGAAGCACTAGAATCTATCATGGTGTTGTGTAATGTCTTTTCATAAATATTCAAACTGATGTAAAAAGGAGGAACATAACCATTATCATTTTGTCCCTTGACCTCAAGACCAAACAGAAGCTCAGGTTGATCATCAACAACATTCATGGTGTCTGTACCTACTCCTGGTTCTATGTTTAATTCTTTTATCACCTATGATCTATAAGCATTCTTGTTCATTAGTTTTGTCAGAGGAATAAGAATTTTCAGTTTGGCTAATTCACTTTCCAAGCTGAAAGTGGTAGAAGTTCTACCTTGGTTCTAAAATTCTGATTTATTAACCACATTTTTCTCTATAGTAGTATTCGGCTGACTTGTGGATGCCACCTCAGTTTGAGTTTTCCTTGATAAATATTCGAGAGTTCTTTTTAGGAACTTTCTTAGGATTAGTATCTGAGGTTTTCTTAGTTTCATCAGCTTTCTTAGTTGGGTTGTCGTTAGATTTCTTACTCCTCAAGTTGTATTGTCTGTGGACTTCCATTATTGCATTTTTGAAGGCTTGGTGTTCAGACTCTTCCTAATTTACTTCAGTCCATGAAAGGCGAAACAGGTCTTGTTCTTCATGAGTAAGAAAGATGGAATCGTTATCGTTAACCCCCATAAGATTTATGTGAATGTCATCCAACTCCTCAATTATCTCTTCCTCTTCATCAACATAGTTTTCTTGAAGAGGTGGCATGATCTGTTGATTAGGACCTCTTTGTTCCCTTTGGTCTCTGGGCTCTCTCTGTCTGATCTGGGGAGGGTTCCTTTTGAAATTTGGATTTTCGAATCTAAGGAGCAGGTTGTTTCTCTCTAGGCAGGTTTCTATCTCTAATTTATAGTCTCTCCATTAATCTTCCCACAGTTATGACCAAAGAATCAATTATGGCATCTGAGGTGGAGGTGGAAGGTTCTTCTTCAATTGTAATTCTCCTTTCATTTCTCTGTTTGGATCTCCTAGCCAACAGATTTGCTTCAACACTTACAACACGCTTCTGCATATCTTTTAGAGTGGAATAATTTATTTCTCTCAGTTGGTAGGACATATCAGCATCGAAACCATCAAGGAACTTGATTAAGGCCAAGCCTTGAGGAGGTTTGATATCAGTAGAAATTTCATTATAGATATTATTAAAATGAATGCCATAGTTATGTACTGTTTCCCCTTGATTTATTTTGATATTTTCATATTCAGATAAAATCTAGAGAGGGTTTTTCTTTACCTCCCATCTGTTGAGAAAGGTTTGGTGAAAAGAAATAATATCAACAATGCTAGAAGAACATAATTATTTAAACCATTTTTTGACCTCGCCGGTTAAACTTTGTGCAAAGAGTTTCATCTGGAAAGTTGTAAATCGAAGAAATCATTCATTTTATCCACATGATGTGCATTAAGGACTCTGGTACCATCAAACTTAGGAATCCTGGTTTGATAGCCCTGTGGCATCTTATGTAAGGGAGAAACTAACACGAGGGGAGCATATCTCACTACCATGATTGGTAGAGGAGGCTTAAAGACAACCTGTGTGATTGGTGGAGAAGTGACAGAAGATGTAGAGGATGCAGGGTTGGGAGGTATAGACTGAGATGCTTGAGGATTGACAGAAGCTGCAACAATAGAAATAGCAGAAATCTCAACAGACTGTTGAAAATGGGATTTATACAAGGCTTGGTCAATATTTGATGCTAGATCTTGTAGTTTCTCAAATTCTTGAAGGATCTGATGATCAAATTTTTTTTCAGGAGAGAGTCTTTCTGGGGTTCTAGGTTGGAGGATGTTTTGATCTAGTACTATTTCAATCACAAAGCTATCAGATTTGGTTCTGAAAAGGCTCTACTCAAAAGATAGATCAAACTCGATGTCCTGGATTGTGACAAGATTCTTTGGAAGGGAAGTAGCCCTTTGGAGAGGACGGTTGCTTCCTTGACCTTCTACTATATTTATTTTTCTAGATTATCTACTATTGTTATAGGTTCTAGATCAAGGTGAGATCTAGTGTGAATTATTTTTGGAGCCAGAACTTAAACTTTTAAGAAATATAATTAAATATGTACAAATTTCAACAACCTATGAACATTTATCTCTTGAAAGTTAGATCTTTAATTGTTCAGAAATAAAGTTTTCTTTATCTAGGGAAGAGAAATCGTAAAGATGGAAAATTTGTTCAGTTCCCTAGTATGGTCACCACTATGTTAGCACTTTGTAATTCCCAGAGGTTTTCAAGGGTAGAAGAAATTGACAGAGGTAACTTACCAAAACCACTTTCGAAACTGGGATCTATCCCTGCCAGTTTTAGAGAGGGATCTCTCTATAGGATTTAGATCTGTTTGAGTTTTAGATATTAGGCTAGTTAAAATAATCTGAGTTTGTTGTTTTGTTTATAAAGATTGGTTGAAGTATTGCATTAAACATCCATTGGGCTATGGGGTCTGTATTAAAGATTAAGATTAGATACATTTTTTATAAGATTTCTTCATAAGGCGAGATAATGAAGAAGTTGGATCTATTAGAATTAAAAGTGATGAAAAAGAACAAACAAATGAGAGATTCAACCAAGCAAAGAAGCAATTAAGAGTCTATTTACTTAATATAAGATGAATAACATGTAGATCGCTAAAAGACCAAAAACAAAGTGCAGGAGACAAATTATGTTCATTAACTTCCCTTTAACGATTAGAAACAAAAAACATAGTGATTACAGAGTAAGATAAACATTAACAGAGAAAGATAAACATCACCAATATCCAAACACAAGAATCATGTGAATAGCCTTTTTATTACTGGTTGATATTTTTGAAAAGATTACAAAGATAACTCCTTGGGTGCAAAAATCAACCCCCAATACTTCTAAATGAGAAGTATTTATACAACAATTACATTTGATCTTGTCTTTAATGATCGGGATATTGTGGAGAAAAATCTAACAAACTAGATTACATATTACAAAATAATAGGAATGTTGGTGATCTGTTCGAATCCTTGGTGCTGATTCTAGGGGAAGTAGTTGGTGATTCATCACTTTGAATTGATTGTCTTCCTCATTCTGACTCGACATTCCACCTCACCTTTACTCAAATAAAGCACATAGGTCTTCCCACCTCTTTTGACTAGGGATGGAAACCTTGAGTAACCTTTTGTATGTTTCGCCCATATCAGTGTACTTGGAAAAAGAAGGCTTTGTGATGAAAATGTATTTTATCTCATGCTGGATGTTAAGGTCCAACTGTAAAGTTTTTAAGAAAGCCTTTTCAGTAATGCTCTCTTGTATGCTTGCAAATTTAGAACCATATTTTTCTACTGTGAGGATCTTCTGTTTGTAGTTTGACAGAGTAATGAGCTTATCATTTATTACTATTAATCCTGGAAGTTCGTTCTTGTGCATTGAATTGACCTTGCTGAAATTTTTTTGCACTCCAATGTCCATTGTCTGAGCTTTCTCTTCTAGATGCAACATTAATCCTTTGTTGGTCAAAACCTTTTTGACCTCAAGGATGGTATTTTTCATGTATTCAATTTCCAACGCCTCTAACTCCTCTTTGGTTTGGAGTTTAAGAACCTGATGATTTTAGTGGCCTCTCTCCCAATTCCTCTCTTATCTTGTCAATTGCTTATCTAGCTCTATGCACCAGTTCATACTATTCAAACACAATTTGTATGAGTGGTCATATCTCTATCATTGACTTGCTGATGTCCATCCAGTTGTTTTCCTTGGCCTCGGACAATGTTATGGCCATGACAGTCTCCTTCTGCAACTTATGTATTTCTTGAGTGAGTCTTTGTGATTTGTGCATCTCTGTGTTGTAGTTGGACTGGAACATGGATTTCACCTTCTGGAGGTTTTCAATCTCTTCTTGCAATATTTTAATTTATTCTCCTTCTAGGGTCATGTCTTCCATTGACTTCACCAATTTCTTAGAAGCATATGAAACTGTCACTGGAATGGCTAATGGGATTTATGTTGTTGTGGTTTTTGTTGTACTAACTCCTATGAGAGGAATTGCTTCCAGTGGGATAACATCCATCTGTGTGCTCTATTCTTTCTCTTTCACTATCTTATCCATCTCGACCTCCATCTCCTTTATTTGTGCGTTCTTCTCCATTATCAGTTTCAACATCTCCTCCTTGTGGCCTTTGTGCTCAACCATTTCCTTTGCATGTGAATCTTCAGTGGTTGGAAGTTTCAGTTGTTTCCTTCGATATGTTATGTCATCATTTTTCTTCTTTAGTAGTTCCTCAACTGCATTGACGTTGGTTCGATCATAGCCAATTTTTAGTACCAGTTATTCTAAGGATTTGATATTATTATCCTTGGCTAAGGAAGATATCTTTTCCAGTTTCAACTGAGACTAGACATTGTTTAAAGAGACCTACAATTTTTCAGCAGTCAAGGATGTGCTTGTTAGGGTGGAGAATATCATCTCCCCTATTTGCATGTGCATGTCCATATGATCTGCAGGATGAACTTATTTCACATCAAATTCAAATGATGCCTTCTTGTAATAAAAAAATTTCTTAGGATGAGGGACATGTGTCTGCAAGAATGCCATGTGCATCCTTCCTTTCTTTGTGTCGAATGCAGACAGTAACCTGTGTTGAGTTTTGGATGTCTTCTTCCAGAACTGGGAATATGTGTTGTTAGTTAGCAGCTCATTCTTCTGTTTGATCAAGTTGTACTTCTCAAAGATATTAATTCCTACAGGCTCCTGTGAGGACTTAGCCGACAGTGTGGTATCATCTTGCTTGTTGGATGAGGAAATGGACACTATGTGTTGGTTGTTTGAGAATACTAATGAATGTGTTCCCTCCATAACTACGGTGGAATGAGTTTATTCTTCTCTATACCTGTCAAGTGTATGGCTAGTCTTGGTCCTCTTCCTATAGACTTGGAAATCTCCCGATGACACCTCTGTGACTGAAGGAGAGAATTCTTTCTTGGCTCTCTTTTCTGCATGTACCTATGGAGTATTGGCAGGTGAAGGATGTTGTTCTATATCCAACAAAGTATTTTCCTGCCACTTTGTCTGATTCATGAAATTTTCAATTTCAGGCTTTGGTACGTGAGCATAAGGAGAGATCTTATTTTTAAGCCTAGTTTCTGCTATAATTCCACAGGGTTCATAATGCCATGGGAATCTTAGGCTGAAATTCATTTCCTTTAAACTATTATTGGATTCTTCTCCTGTAGCTATGATGTTTCATATGAAAGAACCTATCTAGCCTTTGATCCCAAGTTGTTGCTTCTTCTTGAATGCCATGAAGTGGATCTCATCAGAATTGATCAACTGTTTAATGTATTCCAAAGAGAATATTCTGGAAGGTAGGTACTTTGGTAGCTTGTAGGTAGGTAATTCACAACCATAGACCTTGATTTTTGTATGGTTCTGGTAAAGGTACGAGTCCTCTGTTTTGGCTAAGTCTGACAGGTGCAGAATCCTCTGGACTTCCTCATTTATTCTTGGTTTTGTTTTGCTGCTGAGCATGCATACCATTGGATGGTAGAATTGGTCAATGAACTGTTTGAAGTTGAACTCGGATGAGTTCTTCCTCACTATTGATGTCCAAGAGGTCACTGGTTGAGGATTTTCATCTTGATCCAACTTCTGGAGGGAAAAGGAGAATTTGTATGTCTGGAAGAAGAGGAACATGTACACCAGCACTAAGGAGTACCTGAACATTCCCTCCATAGAGAATTTGAAAAGTTGTTCATGTATAAAGTCAGCTAGAAATTGACTGTAATCAAATTGAGTTGTAGACTTTTCTTCTATGGAGAAAATGGACAGAAAACCCAAAATGGGTTCATCTACCCATTCATCAGAGTAATATCCTATCATGAAACATAGGGAGGAAATGATTTGGTTTCCTTTGACTGAGAATATGGAAGAAGGATATGGAGGATTCTTTTTAGGAAACTGTGCATCTTCAGGTAAGAAGATTTCAAAAATCTGGGCTCTTTAAGGAAAGGAAAGCTTTTGATAAAGTTTGGTCATAATTTCAATGGAGAAGGGGGTGACAGAGTCGGTTCTAGGTATTTGCATCATTTGGTTTATTGTTTCAGAGGTGATGGTGAACATAGTTTCACCAGATGAAGACACAATGGCCCTTTGGCTGGGAAGGTAGTGATATTGACACTTTAGGGTGAACTCGGGGAAATGGTATTTCTGGGGAAACATTTCCAGTGGGAGATTAGACTCTCAGAGTCTGATCTCATCACTCTGGTCTAGGAATATATCTTTGAGCCAGAAGTGTAATTCAAATAAAACGAATTCACACTTTGGCTATAAAATTCAATAATATTTATCGTCCAGGGGGATGCAATCCAGGTCGACGGGAGGAGGGAGTAAAGGATTTTCTTCTATTTCAGTGGATTTGGATTTGGGTGGCATAATCAAATGGAGATTTGAAAATGAAAACATGTATGGTATGTGATTACCCGACTTGATGGCATCTGTTGACAGTGATATTGGTGGAGTTTAATCCTGAGAATGGGAAATGGTGGTGTCGACTGTTTCTGTATCGATGAAAAATGCGCGAATGGTGAAAGAACAGAGTTAAATGGTGTAGGGAGGTGTCCATTATGGAGCAGGTGATGAGCTGGACGAGTAATAGTCACGGAGAGTGACATTGATTTGCCAATGGATGGATGAAAGTGACGTGGAGGGTATTGAATGACCAACGGCTGGATAGGATGGGATGTGTGACAAGTGAGTGGAGTGTGATGTGTTGACAGAGTAGTGGAGTGTGGTGGCATAGTGTGGTGGTGGTATTGATGAGTGGTTTGGCGGTTTATCATAAATGAGTGAGAGGGGTCTGAGTAAATGTGGAGGTGACACGTTATGCGGGGGTCGCACCAAAAAAAACACTAACTCGGACACCCCCCCCTCCCCCCTAACCGTTAAAGGGAGAAAGGTAGGGAGGGTCTGATATCCACGATAGACCATTGATTTGGGAGCATTTTGATTGATTGTTGAGATTAGTGCGCCTTTTAGCCACAAAGTGCCAAACTGTCAAATCACCATGAAACTTAGGATAAAAGCATATTCTGGGTAGCGCTAGCTCCCCCTTTTTCAATTTTTTCACCAAGGGGTCAAAAACACATCAATTTAACTCAAAACAAAGGCATTTAATCAACATTTTGCAAATTTTTATTGAAATAAAACATGCTAACCTAGATCCTAATATAATTGCCTAACACATTAACCTAGTTTAAACTGTTGGGTCAATAATTACTCTAACCTAAGATATTTGACCAAGCTTAGACTATTTGGTCAAACTTATTCACTAACCTATCTACTTTGGCCAAGATTAAACTGTTTGGCCAAGTTTATTCACTATCCTATTAACATAAATTTAAAAGGGTTTAATCATGGTTAGATAGTATGAATCAAACCAAATTTATTCCATGGGGTTTTATCTTTTTGTCTTTTATTTTTTATACCCTCTTTTGATTTTTTATTCTTTTATTTTGATTTTCTTTTCTTTTTCTTTTTCTTTTTCTCTCTTTTATTTTCTCTTTCTTTTTCTTTTTTCTTTTTTCTTTTTCTTGTAAACCATTTACAGAATAAAATATTATTTACAATACAATGCAACTAGAAGAAGAGATTATAATCACCAGACGATCCTATGAAACATAGGGTTATAACAAGAGGAAAAATAAAGAATTAAATAAAACTAGAAAATGAAAATAGGACAAAAAGACCGAGGAATGGGAAATGAAAGGTTAGGATTGTTGGTCTTCACATTACCCAAATCTCCCTATTTATTCTTGCAATTGCACTCTCAAAGATATTTTTTTTTATTTATGGCCAAGGAGAGGATGATGCACAAAGAACCATTTGACTACATTGTAAATCTGACTATTGAAACGTGACTTAGCATACCATTTGATGTTGGGTTTTTTCCTTTAGGTTTGCCTAGGTAAAATCATTGTGTCCATTATGTGATTGATGTTATATGTAATGAGAATCACATATATGTTATGGATATATTAATCTTATTCATTTTTAATTAATGCTATCATTTTAATGGAAGTTGCTATGTGTTAATGGTTTCCTAGTATTTTTTAATGGTGCAAGATTTCATCTCTCAGTTGTACCTGAAGAATTCTCTCAAATTTTCACTCTGCATTTGTCTGAGATGGATCCAATATCTCTAGAATTCACACCATTCATTTCACTCTAAAATTCAAGATAAATGGCTCAAATAATATGGCTATTTCATTATTGTAGAGTTTTTCCAATTCTAGTTTTCTTTGTTTATTGACTATTAGAGAAGGGGAAAATGTCTTGATTTATTGTCATGGTTGCTACAAGACATCATCTTGTTTTCTAAAGGATCAATTGATGTTTGCAGAAACTTTAGAGACCGTACATTTCCCCAAAAAGCAATTGAATCCACCTACAATTCATATAGGTTGATTCTACAATCTTAGGGGTCATACATGGGTCATATTCCTAGTGCACTAGTGGCTTCTTCCTTCCCTGGGGTCGCCCTTCCTCTTCCTACATATGATTTGATGGAATTTTTTGTTGTTTCCCTT
The DNA here is from genome assembly GCA_900067695.1 of Picea abies. Taxonomy (NCBI): domain Eukaryota; kingdom Viridiplantae; phylum Streptophyta; class Pinopsida; order Pinales; family Pinaceae; genus Picea; species Picea abies. The sequence continues at coordinate 16,194 of CBVK0100097096.1, forward strand.
ATATTGGAGTGGTAATTTGTGCCACATACTCAGAGCTTGAATTTTGTTTTAATTGTTGTTCCCTTAATAGTTTGGCATTGGTATATTTGTCCCATTCACCACCTTTTGATGAAGCCAATTATCACATTACTACTTAACTCTCATCTCATACAAATACAAATGAAAGTGGTCATGTTAATTATGGTTCCTGGGTTAACATTCTTATTAATGGTTTTACCTTTTATTAATTGTTAGAGTTGTAAATATACATTTATAGTAGTTTTTGTTGGATTTTCTCTTACAGTCATTGGGGGAATGAGACCATAGGGAGAGCCATATATGATCCATTATAATTTCCAAATTACAATTGAAAGAATAATTAAAGTGGCACAAGCTAGTTTTTATTTGAAGTAGACCATGGAAAGCACATGAATCCTATATATTGAGATGAGTTTTATTTCAAGCATGGTTTACATAATAAATCATTCTCTCACATGTATTAATCCATAGAAATTTTATATAGGTGTTCTTTTTTAGCTACCAACTCATATGTGTGTAGTTTAATTGGTATTCAAGTTTAAGGGAGTTGAGTATAGATACAATATAGTTTGGTATGAGATATTCCATTCCCTTTTGTTGGCATTGTGTTCTAAATTTTATTTGTTGAATAAATCTTAATTCATTACACTACCATTACTTCGAAGAATATAAACATATCAATGAGAATTTCCTTGTATTGGTTCATTGAGTGGAGTTCTCAGATTTCCAAACATGGCATAACAATTTGGTAGCATTATTCATTTTGTCTGGAAACAAGTTGAGAGAATGTGAATTTTTATCTTAATGCAACAGAGATTGATCTATTGTTGGTAATAGAAGCATAGTCACTTGAAATAGTTGATGGTTATTATTGACCTATGATACCAAAGCAATAACAAAGCCTTGAACCCAAGCCTAAGTAGAGCCTTCATGCCCATATAGTGATCAAAGAAGCATATTATTATCCTTGATCATCTTGATAGATTAAGTTTAGTTGGATATCAATGTGTAAAGGAATTGCAACGAATATAAAGTATTTGTAGAGTATTGGTTTTTATTGGCTTGATTACTATTGTGTTGTTAGCTAATTAATGTGTGTATGTTACACGAAAGAGAAGGCCATACCTCTAATACTGGAGAGTAGTTTCCCTCCAAAATAACTAAGAATAGAGGCCTTCTAGCCATTCAAAAATTAAAGATCTTTTCATAATCTAGAGAAATAAAGATCAAAGGGTTAAATCCACTAAGTATCCATGTTGGTGAAGTGAGTGATTTGTAATACCGTACTTTATGGATCATCCTATTTAAAAAGACACAATTAAACTACCTATGCATTTAATATGTCAAATTAAGATTCAAATGTTTGTGAGATATTGTGTACTTTATGTATAAACTACAATTCTTATGCACTGGTATACTAGAATCAATTTAAGAAAGGAAATTGTATCGCTAATTTATATTCACACTTATAGAGTTGAAATCACACTTGAAAAATTGAAATCACACTTGCACACCAACTTTACCCATTAAGTAATTACATTAACTCAATCAGTAATCACATGTTAAAGAAGATTCAATGAGCAATATCAAACCAAGTAACACAAGCTACAAGGAAACCACAAAAACAATCCCTAATGCTATTGCAAATCTAAAAATTAAAAAGGAGTACTTGATGACTATTTTCCTAATGTCTTTTTTCACTAAAATACTTAGGAGAACATAATCACAAGTGGGCAAATGGAAGGCCAAAAATATCTCTAGAAAATTTTACTAGAAAACTTGTAATTTTAGTTTTAAGGACAACATGCACTTTTTTTTAGCAAAGAAGAATGCAATTGTTCCTAAAACATGAGAACATAGGCACAATCCCAAGAAAATAGAGAAAAAAAAAATACATAAATCAAATATGAACATGTAAGTGGCTTGTCATGGACCTTCAAACAAATATAAACTACTTGAAAACAACATGCAAAATCACCAAAAACCCAACCAATCTACCAAAGGAAATCTTTTGACAAGAATCAAAATTGTATCCCCAATGGAGTCCCCATTTTGTATATAAGGAAAGTTAAAAGGGGATGACCAACAACCTTTTCAATAGTAGATTGGTATATTAGTGAATAGATTAATCCTAGACTACCATTCCCCCCACAAAAAAAACCATTCAAGTGCTTGATTTTAGTTAAAGTTGGGGTTTTAAAGAATTCTTCCAAGGTCTTCTTAATGGTCGGTTTTGTTAAACCTGTTACCCCTTAATGTGGCATAGGGATTTATTTCAGATTGCCTTATGCATTGAAAGAAAGGTTGTGGAAGAAGAAACTGAAATACCTTATAATATCAGTGCATGAAATACATGTGGCAACATCATTGGAAGAAATTGTTCAAGCTCTTCAAGCAATGTGATTTTGAGATGTATTGTAATCCCAAAAGATAGATTATAGTTTTGACCCCAAGTATGGATTGTTTCTTGTATATTAGGTTACCCATCATTCAAAAGGCACCTCTAGATTGGTCTATGGACAGTTTCTTCATTGAACAGTAGAGATTGGCTTCAGATTTGGAAAAGAAATATATATTACCAAAACACCCGTAATTATGATATTAGTGTTCAAATCGCAACCTCATGTACAATGGTTGAATAGCATAGTTTCATGGTGTGACTAACACTAAGATAACTTGCAAGGATGATTTTAGGGGCTAAATTTCGCTCATGGGTTAATTTTCCATGGTTTTTCCCAAAAAATGATTCGCCATTCTAAAAATGATTCGCCCAAATTCTATAGGAAAAAATTATTTTACCTTAGAAATCGCGAGAATTTTATAGAAACTGTATAAAATACTTATAAATTTGAATATTTTTACAAAAATATCGCCAAACATTTATAGTAGGCATATGAAGGATTAGTAAGATTCGCCAAGGTTTCTACATTTTAAAATAAATTTCCATTCTTAAAATCATCCCTGATAACTTGATCATCTTGATAGAAGATCCTTCAATAAGGATGATATGATTGAATTGGCTAGTTGTTGGGGATCCAAGTAGCAACCAATTGTTGGATATTAAGAAGGTGTCACTTCAAAGAAAATATAAAGCTAGGCTTGATTTCACTGAACCATTAGATCTTGAAGAAAATAAACACACATTATATTTCACATGTGACTCATATCCTGGGTGCGATCAAGAATATGAATTTATAATTAACATGAAGTAAGCAATGGGAGATTTATGAAGAACTTGAATATATTGATCTCTACTTCCATACATATTTTCAAACGTTTCCCACCGTGCCTTAGTTTTAGAACCATTGAATGTTAAAAGAGTAGAGTGTGGGAAAACCTATGTAATGTACCCAACTCCCACACTAAGTCCCTCTACTACCAAAATCGACTAACATATCGATTCAAATGCATAAAACACATGCATCATGACATACATGCTTGTGCTATTATCATTAATTCCTAAAAACGTGAATGTAAATTATTTAAACATGCATAGAAGAAATTGTACATACAAAATATAGAGTAAATGTAGCATTCAATCATATTATTAAAATTGTAAATGACACAGTAATCAAAACACTTATCTTTTAAAAACGTTTTACACAACCAGCTACATATGATAGGTGTTCCACCTAACCATAGGATCTTTTTCACCAACTCTCTCTACAACAAGACACCCATGAGATGAGGATATGATTCCACAAGGATGGATAAGATCCTACGGGTGTCTACAATCCATTGTAACAACCCAAATTATGAATAAAACATAGTGATGTGACTCCTACAACAATTCCAACCACCCATATCTCTTCCCCATCAATCTGCACAACCCAAGGGATGAGATTTCCTTATTTGCAACACAATCCCTCAAACAATCTCCATCCCCTCTAGGGATCTAGTACAAGCTAACCAAGAATATCTCTAGTGAGAGATCCAAGAAATCCATCTATAACAAGAGTGCATAGACAACATTTTCAAATGCTCTTTGGGTGATTTCTTCGCAAAAAACATGTACAAGCATAATAGCCCCATTCTCTGTATAATTACCAACTTCAGAAAGATATCCTCAATACAAACTATGGTTTCCCACTCTTTCCAAACACTCAAATTTATTTTTCCTCAACTGTAAAAATTGTTCTTCTTCCTACTCGAATTTTCCTCTTCTTCCATGATTTCTTGACTCTTACTCTTCCCACAAGGATGATTACACTCAACCCATGCTATCATAACTGATTGGGATGAGTTTCTCACCCAACCTTTCACATGAATTCAATGATTGAGTGTTTAATAAGTCAAAGGGATAAGTAGCTAAATGATAAATTAATTTATGAAGGTGGCTTAAGACTAAAGGCATATGAAAACCCCACAAAACCCCCATTAATCAGCCTCTCTTATGGAATCATATACCCACCATTACTATGCTCCTTACCCATCTACATTCAGTAGTGTATTTCATTTTATTATTTTTCAATGTATAATGTTTACACATTATATCGCTTGGCCCCTAACCATTCATAATATTTAGAAATATACAATGCTACATTGGGGATATTGTGCGCCCACACAACACCCTCCCTAATTCTTTTTTTCAAATTTTCTCTAAGAGAAGAAATTCCCCCCCCCCTACTTTACTTTTTCATTGGAAATCCTCTTAAATTCTCTCATGCAAATGGAAAATCCCATGTCTCTCTTCTCATTCTCCATACTTTACCATTTCATCTATTTTAAAGAAGACGTTGACCCGACGATACATTGTATATCGGTGAGCTTCCTCTTTCCTCTGTCGATACACTATGTAGCATTATTCTTCCTCACCGATATAGGTTGTATCGGCAAACATCCTTCTTCCTTTGTCGATACAATCCATATCAACAACTTGGGTTTTTCTTCACTGATATACAAGTTGAACTAACACTTAAAGTTTTTCTAACATATTGCTCTTGTATCTGTGGTTGATCTTTCATCAATCACTGATACATAAAAAACCATCATCTCTCTATCATAGATACGCAAGAAGGGCAAAAAGTTGAACATTTTATTTCTCCACTTTCTAGTGTATAGACATCGATTATTTATGGGTGTCAATACATTGGCACCATCATTCCTTGACCATCGATACATAGGTAGTCAATATTTCACCTTCATTGATACATGGTGTATCAGTGAGGTTTATCTCATCTTCGTCGATACATGGTGTATCGACAAGATTCATATCATCTTTTCTGATCAATCATGTATCAACAAGATTCATTTCTTTCCCTTTGATGCACAATGTTTGTTGGCAAGTTTCCCTCTTCTATCATTGATATGCTATCAGAAATATTCGGACCCCTCATTGACACTTAGCATATCAGTAGCGATCTTCCTTTTCTTGTGAACACATACCTTGTCTATAAGACACCTTCATATTGAGGCCACTCCTTAGTTCCTCTAGCTCATATCCTTATCATTTCACTCATTAGTCGGGTTCTTATCATTTCCAATGATCAAGCATTCCATGACTGTCTGGAAAACTAATGATTGATTTCCTACCTTTCCTAATATACTTTGTGTTGCAGTCATGATTGACTATGTTTGTGTCACCAACATCTTTCATTGAAAATACCATAATAGCTTGTATACTTTGTGCTTCTTGATTTTACGACTAAACATGATCATGAAAGTGTTATCTATTTTCAAGTGGGTTAATTGCAGCATCTATTAGACTTATACTAGCTTTGAATTGCATCTCAGATGATAATTGGTCCTCCCATCTCCTAAATAGTGTTAAGCACTCCAAACATCAGTTGATTTTTTTTGTGGGATTATATTTTTGATCCACTGATAGATGACCTTAGCTCCAATGGATGAATCAAGAGCATGTATAACACAGATAACACAGGAACTCACTTAACTGAAATTGGGAAAATCATAAGAAATAATGGGACCCAAAATATCATTAAAATAAACCTTTGCTTGCAATTTTTAGGCACTGGTTAAAATCTTGTTTTCATCCCCAAAGTAGGATAATTGTAAGATTCATGCAATTATGATTCCAACGCAATTGACAATATCGATATCTAAGGCCTAGAAGTGTCATACCAATCACCATGGATTCCTCTCCCAAGTCATCCTCGTTAGTCGTGACACCGCTGGTGTGTTTGAATGGCATGGTAAGTTATCTCACCAGAAGCATATTCCCATGCTCTTTGTAATGAAAAAAATGGTACCCCAATCAGACGTCGTATGAGCAAGTTATGAATCTTTGAAATCATGCCCCAAGTGTCAAAATCACCTTTAACAAAGTGGTTTGTCAATGGTGTTTGACTCATGCCAGTGTGCGAAATCATGTTGGACAAAAATTCTTAAAAGGAACTATTTTAAAATTAATGATTTAAATTCAAATTTAAATTGTTTAAACTTAAAAATAATTTAAATATAACTTAGTGCAAATTGCAAATAAGTTTTAAAAGAGGATAATTAAATATGCATGGTTTGAAGACAAGGTTTAAGGCAACGTGATAGTGTGGATGGTTGGAAAGTGAGTCACAGGATGATTTGGAGAGGGGGAGGGGGGCCACAACCCACGAGACCCTCCCCTTCCTTTACATTATATAGATATACATTAACCCCCCATTGCATACAAACCAACTCACGCATAAAATAAATGACAATGCATGCTTACCGAAGCTCCATAGATGATCCAATCCCAATATGTGTCGACCACCATGAAATGATCCATGTTGATACATTGGACAAGTTGGTGTAATATTCGTTGATACATCATGAGCGAATCATCCAAGATGGTGTTTCTAACGCTAACATAACACAAGGTTGAATGGCACTATTTGAGAGGTTTTAAGTCTATCATAGTTTTAACTTTCTCTTGGTGATGGTAATTTGGAGAGGGGGAGGTGGGGGACACAACCCAAAACTCTCCTCCTTCCTTAGTATATAGTTTGTGCACATTGAAGTGGAAAGAAGGAGGGGGTTTGCATACCCCCCCCATGCATATGTTGAACAATATTTTTTATTAAGATTTTGTGAGGTGAGGTGGAGTGAAAGGGTGGGGGCTCACAACCACCCCCCTTTTTAAAATATTTTAAATTTTTTTAATAATTCCTCCTTGAATATTTATACATTAAAATTCCTCACACTCTTCCAAAACCAAAATCAAACCAAGTTCCAACACTTGATATAGTCCCATGACCGATGCACTAGTATATTTTGAACTCTGATTCCAAACATAGTACACCGACAATATGGAAAGATGGTCTAAGCCCAGATACTGCAATAATCTAATGTGGTTTTAACGAGAATGATGGATATTTTTCAACACTTTAATACTTGCCTAAATCCTCACTTCCACTAATGAATGAGATCACCCATTCCTCTTCAATACACCAAATTTAGGAGGAATCTCTTCATATTCATCGACATAACGGAGCTAATCGCTTCATCTTCACCAACATATCAAAGCTAATCACTTCATCTTTGTCGATACACTGAAGTTGATCTTTCTTCTTTCTCTGATATAGGGACAAGTCCCCACAAAACTACCTTATTTTGGCCATAATGTTTGACTTCGATACTCGTTTCACACATTGTTTATACCGTTGGGAAGGAATTTCCAAGATACACAACTTCATAGTTATATGATTTGGGATATTCCTCACCAATTTTTCATGCTTTTTTCAGGATTAGGCTCTGGAACATTATCAACATCCTTGGAGAACACAATAATTCAACCAAGAGCAGAGGAATCAAGAATCAAATTCAAGGATTCATATACAAACTCTCAACAACTTCATAGTTATATGATTTGGGATATTCCTCACCAATTTTTCATGTTTTTTTCAGGATTAGGCTCTGGAACATTATCAACATCCTTGGAGAACACAATAATTCAACCAAGAGTAGAGGAATCAAGAATAAAATTCAAGGATTCATATACAAACTCTCACCTAGTTAATTTTTTAGTTCTATAGTTTCAAATGCATGGTTTTGAAAGTTTATTTTGAGGTTATTATATGGTCATTCATCAATTGTGTGTTGAATGGTGCTAGGTACCAATGCTAAAGGAAGTTCATACTCAGTGATCTCGATAGGTAGCATGTGAGGGAAGAAAATAATGAAAGAACAACTGTTGCACATCATGAAAATTTACCAGTATGCAACAGTACCCTAAAAAATGTGATCTACCATCGAAGATGATAGAGTAGCAACAAAAATGATAGTTGTTGTAGTATCAAGGGAGCAATGAAAGGGAATCGAAATCAAATGGCCAAAGAATAATTTTGAATCCCATGATGATCGAATATAAAAATTGGAGGGAGAAGCGTTTCCCAATGTCCATATCAGTCATCACGGTGGATGAGGTGCACTACGGACAAAATCTTTGATGGACCACTAGCACTAAAAGACAAATTCAAAATGTAATTGCATATGATACATTATATTATAAACATTTATTTTTCTCCCATTCCCTCATCATTTCAAAGATGACAAGGAAAAGAGTTTGTAAATGAAAAGTCATGGGGGAAGGAAGAAGAAGAAGAGTCAAGTTGAATATCAATAAATACAGGGATTGGATCTAAGTAAAGTGTTTTTGGCTCTTTAAGCTTACATGTACTATTACTGAAACTTTTAATGAGAAGAAGCCTGTTTGACAAAGCTATTTTCTGGAGAACTTTGATTCTCGTGTTGGACGTATTGTGGACTATTCCGTTGCGTTTTTCTCAACACTTGTGTTGTGTAAGGATGTACTTCATATTGTAGACTATTATTATGTATGGTGGTTACATTCTTATTTATGTTCTTCAGGGAATATTTTTCTAAATTTGTGTGCATAGAACTGTAAATGATTGTTTAAATCCTACACCATTTTGTGTTTGCAGATATTTATTCATATTCTTGTTTATGTTTTGTGTGAAATATTTATCAACCCATTGAGAGGATCATTTTTGGTTATATGTTTTATTTCTAGTTACCTTTTTCGTCTGGACACATGAATCTTATATTAGTTGCATTTCATTATTTAGATTAGAAACCTTCATCTATGGATTGGGCCATAATCGATAATCCCCAAATTGGAAATGTCTGTCGAGCCATAATCTTGATTGGTTACCTATTATAAATGGTGAGAGTTATAATTGGGACTTCATATCGAGGGTAACCCCTGCTATTGACAAAGGGAATTTTTCCCATGTCGATAAAATTGGAACTAGAAGGAGAGTCAGATGGAAATCCTACGAATGTGGATTTATTTCATTAAAAACTTTTAACAAACCCATGACTCCTCTATGTATATATGTATGGGATAACCCTTTGAGTATTTTGATACCTTCAGGGGGAAACTTAGTCAATAAAATTTGATGCAGGAGAATCGTCAGAAATCACACGTGGAGAGATAGCTCAGTGCCTTAACGCGCCTTTGAATCATTTAGGAATGTGAAACACTGGCGTTTCCTGCAAATCTTTCTTGAACTAATTAAAAAATGAAGAAGATAAAAACGCTTGGGATTGAATGATCACGAGTGATCTGGGAGTTTCACTCCTAGAATTTAATGTAACAATGCTTAAGGGGTAGTTAGCTTCTTTAGAGAAGATAGGTAGCTGGAGGGAACCCTAGAAATTTTCCTGTATATGTAGATGCATTGTATGCCCAAATGAGGTTGTTGGAGGAGCATTGTTACTGAATAGGAGGTAGTTGCAAGTTAGTTAGAAATCCTTAGAGGAGGAAATAGGAGATAGAATAGTTCTTTGAGGGAGCTTGAGAGAGTCGAGACTCTGTTACAGTCCAGCCTGCACATATTGTAATCAGACATTCATCTTAATAGAAAGAAAGCAGTTTCTCCTGCATATGAACTTGTTGTGTGTTTATGTGTATCTGATGAATGTTATCTATGTATGTTTATGTATGTTGTAGATGCATGATAGGTTTCATCTGCAGTAGGAAGATAGATTTCTGTATATTTATTGAAGTTTGAAATATTTTTTTGGGTTTGAAGATTGTGCAAGGAGTGCACAACATAACATTGCAAGTTTTGTAGCCAGTGCAAGGAGTGCGCATCTAAACGCTGTGGAGTCAGAAAAGAACGTGCCAGGAGGGCACACCAAAGTGATAAAAACTCAGGGGAAGCCTCTAGGTTGTTGAATATCTTAGAGAAGAAACTATGTAGAGGAAGCACAAAGAGAATAAGTCACTAAGAACTCTGTAGAGCTCTTCTAGACGAGCATCGAGCAGGTGCAAGCATGCACAGAAGAAATATTTGTCAAGTTCAAAGAGAAGAGTATCAGAGGAAGGTACTCACGAGTTACTGAACACTCTGTAAATCTTTTCAAGTGTGCATCGAGTAAAAGTTGTCGAGAGGACACAAGAATCCCTTTAAGGAATAAAGGGACTGAAATCTTAAAACTTGAGTAAGAAAAATCGCAAAGAGAGACAATGCAAGGAGTGTGCGCATAAGTGAATTTACTTCAAGTTCACAAGCTCAGGAGGAGTAGTGCAAGTTTGCATGTAGAGCACAAGTATGCGCCAAATCCGAGGTCAAAATTCATTGTCAAAGCTCAGGAGGTGATCCGTAAACGGTTGAGTACTACTCTCCCAAATGTTTACAATGTGAGGATCTTTAAATTGACTATGGCTTATACAGGTTTTATTGAGCATATTAGTTCATTTATCATAATTCATTACAAGCATAAACATAATATAAATGAACATTAAGGAGTATAAAACACATGAAGGCAAATAAGAGAGAGACAACCAATGTTGATAATGGAGTTCACCCCTCCACCTCTGGGGCTACGTCTCCAGACCTGCTCCAACTGGATTGCAGATCTTCTATATTCCTTCTTCAAAGTGAGCTCTCAAAACTCTCTTACATTCAAGGACTATGGCTCTTCATTAGCTCAGCACTATGGCTTTCAATAGCTAAGCACTCTCTCCTTTCTCTTCTCCTTTTTTCAACATGGCTCACATAAGGAATATATATAGTTTTTCCTTACTCACTCTCCAACTAAGAGCATTAATTACAAGATCCACAATTGTAGGATCTGATTACAAAGAAGGAAAAACAAGATCCTTAAAAGTAGGATCTTCAACCATCTTAGGCTCAAAAATGGAAAAGTCTCAAAACCACCCAAAGACTTTCCAATCATGCCCTTGATTCTCTCAACCTACAATTGAGAAAAATGGCAAATTGGTGTGAGGTGGTTTCTCACATGAAAACCAATTTCCATAATTAATAAATGAATAATATGTGAGACAAATTTTCTCTCACAAATATTAATCATTTTAATTACAAGTGAATAATAATAATGCATGAGTTATTAAAGCTCATAAAATGCATAATTAAATGCATGAGCACTTCATAAAGCATTAATCAGACTAATATGAAAAATGCATGAAGTATTTTTCCCACAAATGCATAATTAAATGAGTGAGAAATAAAACTCAAGAAAGCATCATCTTAATCCACTTAAACACTTTTGTCGCCACCTTGAAATCAACATGGTGCTAAGTTCTTTCACGTGCGGAGATCTATTCGGATCATGAGGAAAAGCATAGATGAGACCCAAGATAGTCGGGTTCGCAAGAGAAGGTTAAAAGGCCACAACCATTGAATGCTTACAAATCTTCCCAAGTCTAGGATAACATGGAAGCTCAGGAGGAGGACTGACAACAATCGTCAGATCCGTTATAGGAAGAGATATGGACGGTCAGATCAGGGTTCATCATGAAGGAGGAATGCAGGAGGAGAAGGACAGATCCAATCCATCGGATCTAGGTGCAAAGGGCCAACAATCATTGGATCCAGGTAAAGTGCATGAGCCTTAACCCTTTGTGTGCAAAGGAGAGTGGACTTGTCGAAGTCTCGGAGTCCCGAAGTGAAAAAGGACCGTCCATCGTCAAGGTTGATAGGTGGTGTAAGATCCATAACTCCAGAGCAAGAGCACTTCAGAGGTTTTGTAGTCAATGAGCAGGCTAAATCGTTGAGTAGTCGAAGAGCCAAAGTGAGTCTGGACTGTCATATCCAGAGGGACATGTGGCAAAAATCCATTGTCTTTGGGTGAAAGCACTCCGGGAGGAACGAGTGCATAGGAGTTTGAAACTCTCAAAGCCTGAAGAACTTAAGTGGATCATGGTCATCAGGCCTAGGGGGGACACGTGTCGACAGATCATGAACTTTAGGTGAAAGTGCTCTGGGAGAAAGTGAGCATGGAGAAGTTGAGACTTCTGAAGGCTGAAGTCCCAAAGTGGACTAGAGCCGTTGATTTGAGGAGGACACGTGGCAGAAGATCTTCCATTTAGGAGAAAAGTCACTTCGGGAGAATAAGGAGTGTGTTGGACAATAACTTTTGAAGGCTGGAGAGTCAGAGTTCATCTGATTCATTTGTTCTCTGAGGATAGGTGTCAGTAGATCTTCCACTTCAAAAGATAGCCATTTAGGAGGAAGCAAGGGTGGAGAATTTGAAATTCTCGAATCCTGAATTGCCGAAGCAAATCATGATCGTCGATTTGAAAGGGACATGCATCAATAGATCATGGAAATCTAGGAGAGCGTGATCTAGAGAGAAGGAAATAAAAGGAGGTTGATCTCGTCCATCGGCTAAGATGCACCATCTGAGATCACAAGATCGATGGTAGTGCTTGATTGTGGGGACAGAAAGTGCTCGAACTTTAAAAATCCTAGAGTGGGACACAATTGAAACCATGGTATTCCTAAAGGGATACGTGGCATCTGATAGTGAATTGTGGGGAGAAAAGATTTGTGGTCTCAAACCACTCTTGGCCACCCCTCAATCGCGTGTTTATGTGAGGACACAACCCGAGGTCATATGTGAAGGAAAGGACCTAGCGAGGGGAGCTAGTGTCTGTTATTTAAATTCTTCGAAGAGGCCAGGAAAGAACCCGCGGGTTTGACAGAACCTACACTTTGAAGGAAGGGGGACTTGTGTAGATTGATTGGGTCTAATAAAGGATCGAAGAGTAGATCTGACTCCTTGATTTGAATGATCCTAGATCGGGATGTCGAGCAACCCCGAGGAGAGAGGGGGGGGTCTGCATCAAGTGGTATTAGAGCTTGCTTTCATATGTAGATTTCAAGTGAAGGAGATGAAGGGGATAGTCTGACTACATCAAGTAGTATCATAGGGTTAATTTCACCTGTGGACAGTGGGTGAAGAAGGAGACATAGTACTGATGCTTTTTGCGAAGGATTGTTGCAAGTGTGCAACAACAAATTGAACAACTAGGTGAGTTGTGGGAGAAGATGGAGATGCTCTCAGTTGCAGAGTGAACAGAAGACTTGCCAAGATGGCAAGTAGAAGGTGAAAATGGCTACTAAAGGCCATGGGCGTGGTCAAGGAAAGGACCTCCAGCAGAAAAGTAAAGCATAAATTGACAAGGAGATCATTGAGATAAGAGCAATAATGGAATGGCTGACATGGAGGATGCAATAGGAAGCAAAGGTACACTGGACATATGAATGGCCTTTGAAGAGGAAAATGAAGTGGCATGTCCAGAATTTGTTTGCCAGAAGGCAACAACAAGTAGTGAGGAAGAGGCATGTTGAAAACCTTAGTGGCATAGAGGAGAAAGTGATTCACATTTGTGAACAAGAAATTGGGAAGAACCTCAGTGATGAGGAGGAGATGAGATTGTCTAGAGATCTCATGAACTGCTAGGAGGGAAGAGATAAATTCTTAGATTGCCAGATGGGCAATGAGATGAGATCAAGCAGAGATCTCATAGACTACCAGGAGGGCAGGACTGAAATCCCAATTTTCCAGGTGGGCAGGGGAAAGGTGAAATTGTCTGAAGGTACCAAGAGCTCATAAGAGAGTTCATATTAGCAAGGAGTGTTGACAGATGAAATGGAGGCAAAGGAGATGCCTCATCTATATGAAGATTCATGTGGAGTTGCAGGCCATGTGAATGAAGATGATGAGAATTTAAATAATTCCATTAGAGTGGGGGAGGATCAGAGGTATAGTCTGATTATTAGAGGAATCAATATATTCCTACCAATCAGCCCAGTGGAGGCCAATGCACATGCTGAGAGTGCAGCAACAGTAGAGGAAGGACAGTCATCGATGATTGTCATGATGAAGGAGAAGAGAAAGGGGAGCACATAGTTGATGTTCTCACTCAGTGGGATATGGAGTTGAATATGTTGGAGGATTGGTTAGACAATCCAAAACTAGAATATGGCTACCAGGAGACAATCATGAAGATTGCAGGAGAAGAGCATTCAGCAGAATTGCTCAAAAATTTCAGCCCGAGAGCTTAACAGGAGATGACTACAACACTAGATCCTACAGTAGAAGAGGAAGAATACAACATAGATTTTGCTGAGTTGTATGAGGAACTGGAAGCTCTAGAGAGAAGGGTAAATATGCAGAGTAGGAATATCCAACAGGTTAAGTTAGAAATAGATGGAGGAGCATACCAGGCTGGGGAGCAGCTGGAGGAAGTCAAAGTTGAACCAACACAAGAGGAGATGACAACAATCAATCTGTCAAAGGAGGAAGTTGAGCAACAACTCAGTGGTGAGACTACAGAACTTGATTCTACAATAGAGTGGCCATCTAGGGCCACCGAAGATGAAGATAACATGAAGGGTCAGATTGACCAGATTGTTAAGGAAGAGAAAGATAACACATTTCAATGTGCCCAGGGGATGGAGAAAGAAGATCATTCGGTGGAATTGCTCAAAAATTTCAACCAAGGAGATGAACATAAGGAAACTGTATAATTGGGATCTACAACAGAAGGAGATGAGCATTAATATGAATGGCTCGAAATTTTCAGCCAAGAAGCTGAGCAAGAGATAACTATAGAATGTGAACCTACAATAGAGGAGGAAGCAATAGATAGCATAGATCTTGTTGATCTGTGCGAAGAGTTGGAGGCCCTGGAGAGAAGGGTAAATATTCAAAGGCATCTTATCCAACAAGTTAAGTTGGAAATTGATGAAAGGGAGATGCAACAAAATAAGATGAAGGAGAAGAGTCAACCAGTGGACCAGTTGGACAAAGAAATATAAGATATTAAGAGATTGACACTAGAAGCAACACAAGAAGCAGTTAGCAGAGAAAGATGGAATAGAAGAGGACCTACAGGAGCAACATGGCAGAAGAAGTAGCAAGGAAAAGGAGAATATGAATGAATCCAAGAGAAGGTATGGGACCCTGGAGGATCTCAACGGCATAGTAGAGGGAGCCATGAGTAGGAGCTCATGATTTTCCCATCAGAGGAGTATGATGCAGGAGCATCCTCAGCAAGCACACATGGAGAGACATCTTAGCGCCTTAGTGCACCTTTGAATCATTTCAGAATATGAAATAGTGGTGTTTCTTGCAAATCTTTCTTGAACTGAATGAAAATTGAAGAAGATCAAAATGCTTGGAATTTAATGATCACGAGTGATCTGGGAGTTTCAATCCTAGACTTTAATGTAACGGTTCTTAAGGGGTATTTATATTCTTTTGAGAATATGAGTAGCCGGAAGGACCCCTAGAATTTTTTCTGTATATGTAGATGCATTGTATGCCAAAATGAGGTTGATCGAGGAGCATTGTTACTGAATAGGAGGTAGTTGCAAGTTAGTTAGAAATCCTCAGAGGAGGAAATAGGATATAGAATAGTTCTTTCAGGGAGCTTAAGAGAGTCGAGACTCTTTTACAGTCCAACCTGCACATATTGTAATCGGACATTCATCTTAATAGAAAGAAAGCATTTTTTCCTGCATATGAACTTTTTGTGTGTTTATGTGTATCTGATGAATGTTATCTGTGTGTGTTTATGTATGTTGTAGATGCATGATAGTTTTCATATGCAGTAGGAAGATAGATTTCTTTATCTTTGTTGAAGTTTGAAATATTTTTCTGGGTTCTTAGGTTGTGCAAGGAGTGCACAACATAACATTGGAGGTTTTGTAGCCAACGCAAGGAGTGTGCATCTAAACTCTATGGAGTCAGAAAATAACATGCCAGGAGGGTGCACCAAAGTTATAACAACTCCAGGGAAGCCTCTAGGTTTTTGAATACCTTAGACGAGAAACTGTGCAGAGGAAGCAAAAAGAGACGAAGTCATTAAGAACTTTGTAGATCTCTGCTAGATGGGCATCGAGTAGGTGCAAGCGTGCACGGAACAAATCTCTGTCGAGTTCAAAGAGAATATTATCATAGGAAGGTACTCACGAGTTATTGAACACTCTGTAAATCTCTACAAGTGTGCATCGAGAAAAAGTTGTTGAGATGGAAAAATAATCCCTTTAAGGAATAAAGAGACTGAAATATTAGAACTTGAGTAAGCAAAATATCAAAGAGAGATAGTGCAAGGAGTGTGCACAACAGTGAATTTACTTCAAGATCACAAGCTCAAGAGGAGTAGTGCAAGTTTTCATGCAAAGCGCAAGTGTGTGCCAGAGTCGAAGTCAAAGTTCATTATCAAAGCTCAGGAGGAAAAGCGAAGATAAGACCCAAGATAGTCGGGTTCGTAGGAGAAGGTTCAAAGGCCACAACCTTTGAACACATAAAATCTTTCCCAATTTAGGGATAACAAAGAAGCTCAGGAGGAGGAGCGAAATAAACCATCAGATCGACTGCAGAAAGAGATCTGGACCATCAGATCAGGATCCAGGACGAAGGAGGAAAGTGCGAGGAGAAGGATAGATCCCATCCATCAAATCTGGGTGTGAAGGACCAACATTCGTTGGATCTAAGTAAAGTGCATGAGCCTTAACCCTTTGTGTCCACAGGAGAGAAAATTTTTTGAAGTCCCAGAGTCCCAAAGTGAAAAGGGACCATCCATTGTCAAGGTTTACAGGTGGTGTAAGATCCATAACTCCGGAGCAAGAGCATTTCAGAGGTTTTGTAGTCAAGGTGCAGGCTAAATTGTTGAGTAGTCAAAGAGTTGAAGTAAATCTGTACCGTCATATCCATAGGGACGCATGGCATAAATCCATTGTCTTCGGGTGAAAGAAATTTGGGAGGAATGAGTGCGTAGGAGTTTGAAACTGCCGAAGCCCGAAGAGCCAAAGTGGATTGTGATCGTCGAACCCAGAGGGGACACGCATCGACAGATCATGAACTCCAGGTGGAAGCACTCCTAGAGAAAGTGAGTGTGGAGAAGTTGAGACTTCCAAAGGCCGAATTCTTGAAGTGGACTAGAGTCATTGATTTGAGGAGGACATGTGGCAGAAGATCTTCCATTTCGGAGAAAAGTCACTACGAGAGAATAAGGAGTGTGTTGGACAATAAATCTCGAAGGCCAGAGAGTCGGAGTTCATCTAAGTCATTCATTCGTTGAGGACAGGTGTCATCATATCTTCCACTTCGGAAGATACACATTTAGGAGGAAGCAAGGGTGGAGAATTTGAAATTCCTAAATCCTGAATTGTCGAAGTAGATCATGACCGTTGATTTGAAAGGGACACATGTCGATAGATAGTGGAAATATAGGATAGCATGCTCTAGAGAGAAGGAAAGAAAAGGAGGTTGATCTCAGTCATCGGCCAAGAGGCACCACCCAAGATCACAAGTTCGACGGTAGCTCTTGATTACGGGGGCAGAAAGTGATCGGACTTTAAAAATCCTAGAGCGGGATGCAATTGAAACCATGGTATTCCTAAAGGGATATGTGGCAGCTGATAGTGAATTGTGAGGAGAAAAGAGGTGTGGTTTGAAACCAATCTTGGCCATCCTGAAATCACGTGTTTATGTGAGGACACAGCCTGAGGTCATATGTGAAGGAAATGACCTAGCGAGGGGAGCTAGTGTCTATTATTTAAATTCTTCGAAGAGGCCAGGAAAGAGCCCACGGGTTTCACAGAACTTGAACTTTGAAGGAAGGGGGACTAGTGTAGATTGATTGGGTCTAATAAAGGCCCAAATAGTTGATCTGACTCCTTGATTTGAACAATCCTAGACCAGGAGGTTGAGCAGCCCCGAGGAGAGAGGGGGGGGTTTGCATCACATTTATTATCTTTTAAAACTCAAATTTCGATGGTTAAGTGCATGTCTCTATATTCACTCATCTCAATCAATTTAATATTGCACGAAAAAATCTTAAGATTGTTCGAGACAATCAAATATGTCGATTATTTATCCTCACATTTGAAGGACAGATTAAATCCTGGTTTAGGACATTACCAATGAAATTGATACGTGAGATCGGAAG
>CBVK0100097097.1:0-34376 GCA_900067695.1 Picea abies
ACCTCTTTTTAGAGGGGGCTCCTACCCCTCATTGCAATTAATTATTTTTAATTTAATTTCTTTAGTATTAGATTAGATTTCGTTTACTAATAATCACTGTCAAGAAATACCATGTTACAATCGATTTTTGTAGATTCCTGATCAAAGCACATGCCTACTAAGAAAGGATGATCCTACTTCAAGAAGAGGCAAGATTACCCATTGCTGAAACACCACTATTCAACAACTTTTCACTCTTTTTTCATTGCTAAAACACCACTGTTCAACAACGTTTTGACTTTCTCCATTGCTGAAACACCACTGTTCAGCAACTTTGTGCCCTTTCCCCACTGCCAAAACACCACTATTCCACAATTCTTCACATTTTCCATTATTGAAACACCACTGTCAGCAACCCTTCGCCATTTTCCCTTTGTTGAAACACTATTGTTCTACAATTCTTCACATTTTCCATTGCTAAAACACCACTGTCAGCAACCTTTTGCCATTTTCCCATTGCCGAAACACTATTGTTCCGCAATTCTTCACATTTTCCATTGCTGAAACACCACTGTAAGAAACCCTTCGCCATTTTCCCATTTTTGAAACACTACTGTTCCACAATTCTTCGCATTTTTCCATTGTTGAAACACCACTGTCAGCAACCTTTCTCCATTTTCCCATTGTTGAAACACTACTGTTCCACAATTCTTCACATTTTCCATTGCTGAAACACCACTGTCAGCAACCTTTCGCCATTTTCCCATTGTTGAAACACTACTGTTCCACAATTCTTCACATTTTCCATTGCTGAAACACCACTGTCAGCAACCCTTTGCCATTTTCCCATTGTTGAAACACTATTGTTCTACAATTCTTCACATTTTCCATTGCTAAAACACCACTATTAGCAACCTTTTTCCATTTTCCCATTGCCGAAACACTACTGTTCCGCAATTCTTCACATTTTCCATTGCTGAAACACCACTGTAAGAAACCCTTTGCCATTTTCCCATTTCTGAAACACTACTGTTCCGCAATTCTTCGCATTTTTCCATTGATGAAACAACACTATTCAACAATTGTTTTTCCCTTCTTTCTATGGATGAAACACCAACTTTTCAGCATTCTCTTTCAATAATATTTTGCGCTCCCATACTACATTTTGTCCTTTCAGTCAACAAATCCTTGATACAATTCCTCTAACAAATCAAAAGTCTCTACCACGGCCACTACAGAACTATTATGGATAGACACTATATTTTGTTTGAAGTACAAATCAAAAGGTAAAGGTGAGGTATGTAAATTTTATGTAAATACAATTAAGCTATAGTTAATTAGAAGATTCCAACTCATTATTACCACTCATGTAAAATCATTATTAGCCGCACTTGAAGGGGGGGAGGAAATATAAAACTTTTATACCATCATTTCACACGAATTAACCACCACCATTCCTATTTACCATCCTTTCGTTTGTTTCACCATCATTTGCATGCCTTCACTCGAAAAACTTACTCTACACAGAAGTTGTTACTCGACTCTTTGACGGTGTATTTTACTGAGCTATTAGCTATGCGAGGCTTTTTTATACAGTATGAACCCGCCACGACTGCCCTATTAGAACTGTATCCAAAAGCCTATCAAATTTTTCTGCAGGCAGGATGGCTCGGTTATTTTCAAAGGCTTCAGGGATTTGATCAACAACAGGTTCTTCAATTTTCTAAAGATCTCGAGGAAGATCATTCCATTGTTCAAGGAGTTCAGATTTTAGTTACAGAAGAGGATATAGCGCGGGTTTCGGGTCTCCCTACCAATGGCATTCGCTTGTTCAACCACAAACATATCATCCTAAATGCCTAGCAGGATTTTTTCTTGCCAGGGGAACAAATTGAACCTAAAGGTCAGGGTGTCCGACTCAGCTCGTTTCCGCCTCCATGGCCGGAAGTTGCAAAATTCGTCAAACACTACCTTACCTGCGAAGGCCGATACCAGGTAGTCTACTAGCACGATTTTGTCCCGTTGTCTCATTTACGGCATGCTAGATTGGTGAACATTCCTTATTATCTGCTTGGTTGTCTTAGAAATATGTCGCACTACTGTAAAAAGGCTAAAGATCCTGCCCTTTCACTCGCCCATCACCATCTTGTTCAACTGCTGATCGAAAAGGGTTTCGCCCAACAAAACCCTCCACTAAACAACCCACCCATAGATCCCCAAGAAGTTGCTAAAATTCCTGAAAATCTTCATGAACAACAACCACAAAACCCTCCAGACCCTCCAGAAATACCTAACAGTCCTCCTATAGACCCAATCAATCCAATTAACCCCCCTACCATACCAAGCTCGCCCCACATTTTACCAGAATAATCCACTCTCACCCTTCATATTCTTAGCGATGATTTTGAACTAGACAATTCTCCCTGTCCCATCATTGAGGAAAATCTCCCACGTAAACAAAAGAAAATCCCTTTCTATCCACCCTTTTTACAAAGAAAACGAACAAGGGCCTCAACAAGGGCAGCCACTACTGCCACTGCCCTAAACCCCCAACCCATCCAACTAATACCTCGTACACCTCCAACCTCCCAAATGTTGGAATCTTTACCTATTACACCCACGGGCACTGAAACACAAGAACCAAAGGCCCAGTGTGCTGCGACATCATCCATTTCAAATTTAGTAGCTGAAACACAAGAACTATCTACCCATTCAGTAGCTGAAACATAAGAACCAGTTATAGTTGTCACAGAAGAACTAGCTACAACTGAAACACAAGAACCAACTACTGATATTGTTACTGAGGCATATGAATTAGATGCCTAGGGTGCTACAACATTACTTTCTTTACATCAAGAGGCTGAAACACAAAAATCAGTTGTCGATCCTGTAGCTGCTCCACAAGAACCAGCTAGTGAGGCTGTGACTGCTACACAAGAACCAGTCACTCCTCAACCAGAACCAACAATGGCCTCTATCTTACAAGAAAATGAGTTCCTAAGGTCTGAACTGGAAGCCTACAAGGAAGAGCTAGCCATGGCAAAAGAAGCCTATGAGAAAGAACTTAATTTGTACACCATAGCTCTCATAGTGACCATGTCAGAGGGAACTACAACAGAGAATCCGTGTAGAGAATATATGTGTAGTCAATGTGGGGACATCTACTATCAAGCAGGATACAAAGTAATTCAAATTCCAATGCCAGGAGCTCCCCCTGTACCTTCGACTTTTGCAGTCAAAGAAGAACACCCTGGTGTAACACAAGAACCAGCATGACCTTCCAAAATTAAGACTGAGCCCTGGCCTACAACAAATGTCAAATCTAAAACCCCTACTTTTGTCAATAAAGCTATACAAACATTGCCTATTGATGAATCTGCCCCTCCCAAGCAGATCAATACCCACACCTTTGTGGAACAAGCCACTCAGACCCTACCTCAGTCGATTACTTGCAATGCTCAAACACAAACTTAGCCATGGGATGAGCAGGCAATAATAGAAAAATGGAAAAAAGAGTTTACTGTTACACAGGCCAAAAGCCTATAGGAACATAGACAAATTTGGTTAAATCATATCTACTCAAATTGGGAAGCTTTGGAGCAAACACGCTAGGAATCACGTGCCCTTGAGAAGCATAATAAAGAACTAAAAGGCAGATTGCTCCTGATATTTGACTTGGCACAAAAGCTATTGGCTGGAAGAAAACCATCCTACAATTACTCTCTGTTCCTCATGGAACGACTTACATGGTTTCATATCAAATCAATCACAGAAGGCAGACCCCATGCAGTGTTACATCCAACAGATTTTGTTAAAACCTTTGTAGAAGCCTCTAATATGGATCAACACCTCCTCTGTGAGGCATATTTCCATAATGAGGCCATCCCTGAGAACCAACAGTTTAACCTTAACCCTCTTGTCAGTGACATCTAGATCCGGGCACTCACCTCCTTCCTTAACAATCAAATTATATGGCAGGATGACTTCCTAGCTGCCAAGCACAATGAGGATAACCTCCTTCTCTGGATAAGTTCAGAACCACAAAATGTTGCCATCTTTGTTACAGAGTATTATCAGTTTCTAAAGACACTAGGGATGACTCAACACATTCAACAATTACAGACATCAGTGTTTCAGGAGTGTCAACATTTCATTAAATCAATAGAGATTGCTTCCCTATAGACAAATAACATGTTTTGGCAACAATATACTGAGAAAAGACAGGAACAAAATCCTTTTAGCCCCACTAATCTTAAGATAGCAATCTCCAGGGTACCTAGCTACATTAAGTGTGTTCAGCAATGTGCTGAAAGCTGGATTGGGTACCAGTTTCATTTTCCTATCCTTTGGATGCCAGTAGAGAAATATTGAGTCCATTATAAGTTGCCCAAGAAGGCCGAAACAATATCTTGGCAAAGGTTACAATGCATTCAAGGGTTCAGAGCTCCAATAGACATCACCTTCCACAGCTATTACTTGAGTAGCTTGCACACTCAGAGTCGGTGTTCAGATTCTGATTCAGAGTGAAGTTGCTTGAGGACATGCAACATTTTAAGTTGGGGGGGATGTTAGGACCACATAATGTACCTTTTTGCTCACACTTTTTGCTACCTTTACACCCTTGTTTCACTCACATTTAAAATCACATTATCACCTTACCCTATCTTTCCAAAGGTATACAATGTCTCTTCTCTTTACTATATGTTTAATCTGTTTTGCATATAATTTTACATTACTCTTGTACTTAACCATTGATCAGAAATGTATAAGTGCTGAAACAGTACGAACTATAGATTAGCATTGAGGCCTATTGCTAAAATAGTTAAAGCACACAAACCCTATGGATGAAACAGTCTGTGGACTACGATGCTAAAACAACAACTCACATAGAAGAAGCTGTTACACAGTCTGTGGTCTACGATATTGAAACAACAACTCACACAGAAGAAGCTTCTACACTCTCCATGGTCAACGATGCTGAGACAACAACTCACATAGAAGAAGTTGTTGCACAGTCTGTGGTCTATGATGCTGAAACAACAACTCACACAGAAAAATCTGTTACACCCTTTGTGGTCTACGATGTTGAAACAACAACACAAAACTGTTACATTGACCATGACAGCCACACCTTGAGATAGCATTAACCATCACTGCTACCTGAGACCAAGTTGCTGAAACAGTCAGAATGCAAATCCCCGTGGCTGAAACAGCCAGCGATTTATGATGATGAAACAACATACAACAATAATAACAAGAAGACAAATAAAGAAGTTGTTACTCCAGTCGTAGCAGCAACACCTCACTTAGCACTTGTAATAGCATTCTGTTGCAGGAGACTAGGATATCCTATTCCAGTTTAGAAAGTCAATCTGACTAAGAATATGACTCAGATGTACACTTGTAAATTGTTGATCAAATTGTATCGAAGGGATTCTCCTCTTTAAATAAGAGGAAATCATCATTAGAGAGGACCTTCGAGGAAGGAAGAAAATATTTTTACAAAGAAGGACGTGTTTTTACTTCAGATTGTAATATGATACAGTTGACAAATGAATAAAAGACTGTTTTGAGCATTTCTCTCTAGTTCCTTTCATTTTAGGGGAATCTTGTGAGAAGGGAGG
Source organism: Picea abies (assembly GCA_900067695.1). Taxonomy (NCBI): domain Eukaryota; kingdom Viridiplantae; phylum Streptophyta; class Pinopsida; order Pinales; family Pinaceae; genus Picea; species Picea abies. The sequence goes on from CBVK0100097097.1 coordinate 5,604, forward strand.
GCCCACCTTCTTCACAAGATTCACCCATTAGCTTTGTAGTGTGTTAGTGTTATTTTTGTTCATCCCTTGATTAAATTTTGTTTGGTGAAACACTACTTTATTGAACTCTGTCTTGCTAAAACTATGCTTTACTGATTGTTACATTGTTTTCATATGATTCATGCTTGGGCAACTATTAATCATTCTAGTTAGCAATCCTGTTTGGTGAATTTATGAAAGCTTGATAATCAAGAACAGGTGCTAAAGATTCCTACTTAAGGAATAGGGTCATGTTCCCTATTAGAGATAGTTAGCCTTCAATGCATGTCAATTATCTCAATTTGTAATGAGTGTGCTAATCGGAAACAGGTGCTGAAGATTCCTACTTGAGGAATAGGGTCATGTTCTCTGTTAAGAGGTAGTCTTCAGTGTGAGTCAATTATTTCAATTAGCAATGAGTTCATAAAAGTATGATGATCAGAAACAGGTGTTGAAGATTCTTTCTTTGGGAATAGGGTCATGTTTTTTGGTTACAGAGTAGTTGGTCTTTCCTTTTGCAGTTTCTTGAAAGACTTCTTTTCTAGGATGTTACTTTCTTAATGTAATCCAGGATTCTTTGGATAATTATTTCTGTAAACATTGAACTCTGCAATAGGTAGATTGTTTTCCTGTAATTCAAGTTAGAACTTTAGTTTGTTCAAGGCAAAGTGTGATTAATATGTTTTTACTACAACTCTAGGTTGCTTTTGAGATTGAGCATATATAGTGTGTGGTTACCTTTGAAATAAACAAACTTCCCCGGGTTGACAATTCATGTAGCACTTGATTGTTTAGTTAAATAAGCAATTATAGTGACCAACAGAATCATCATATATGATGCATGGAATTGATCGAATCACAAGAGTCTCTGCATGTTGCACTGGAGGTGCATGCCAATGACTCTCCTCAAGAAAAAAATTGTGCTCAATGATGAGTCAGTATGTAGAGGGATGAATCAATATGTACCCATTCACATCATCTAGATATCCCACAAAGATGCAAGGTGTTCTCTGTGGATCTAAGGCTTTCCTCTTTTTAGAAGTAATATGGACCCATGATCTAGATCCAAAGATGTGTAAGTGTATGACATATGGTTTGTCACCTATCCAAGCCTCTAAAGGTGTCATTTCCTCAACAAATCTGTGAGATTCTGTATTATGTATGTAAGTAGCACAGTTAAGTGCCTCAGCCCAAATCATGGAAGGAAGTGATCTTTAATGGAAAATGAAATTGGTCGTCTCCTTAAGATACTCATTCTTCCTTTCAACAACTCCATTCAATTTTGGAGTGTATGAAGCTATGTGCTACAACTAGATACCAGCTTCACGACAAATATTTTGAACATATTTTTTGATATACTCCCCCCCATTGTCTGTACAAGGGATCTTGATTTTCTTCCTAGTTGTTGTCTCTAATAGAGTTTTGAAGTCTTTGAGATGCTCAAAAACTTCAGAATTTTTCCTCAGAAAATAAAACCAAGTATAGCGTGAGTAATTATCAATAAATGTAATAACATACCTTGCTTTGTTGATGTACGGATGTGGAAATGGAAGCATGAGATCAGTGTGAACAAGATCTAAGGAAGAGCAGGCTCTCCTTTCCTTCCCATTTTAAAACTTCTCTTCAGGATTCTTGCCAAGAGTGCATCCTTCGTAAACCCCTTCAGAAAAGTGAATGTCTGGCAAGCCTTTGACCATTCCTTTCTTGGAAATTCATTGCATGTACCTAAAGTTTGAATGACCAAATATCTCATGCCAAACTCTACTACTATCATTAGCATGTGTAATTAGAAGAGAGGAATCATAGTCAGTAAACTTAGTGATTTTATACAACCGTTATTTGGGATCTACCTCACCAACTGCAATGTCAAGTAGAATAATTGAATCTGAAATAAATTCAACCCTTCTACATGTTTGAGCGATCTGATAAACTGAGAGAAGATTTATAGAAAGATTTGGAACATGTAAAACATTCTCAAAACTTCCATTAGGGAGTTCCACTCTTCCCTCTCCTACAACTGCTATTGGAATATCATCCCCCATGAGAATAGGAGGTCCAGAGCATGAACTCAAAGAAGTAAAAACTTCCTCTTTAGTTGCCATATGATGTGATGCACCAAAATCTAGAATCCATGAATCAAATGAGGAATTAATTGCAACCAGAGCATGATGATTACCTTTCTTAGGCGCACAGTCTTCCTCCTTCTTCTTCTTGGATCCTTCAGGAATGAAGTCTCCAAGGTTATTCATGTGAAGTACCTCTGTCATAAGATCGATTTGCTTCTTCATGCATGTGGATTCTTCATGATTCATTTTATTGCAATATGTGAATTTTTTTCCCTTCTTCTTCTTCCCTTTGGAATTTTAATAATCTTTGGAACCTGAAGAATCCTTGAAGGGTTTGGAATATCCCTCATTCTTTGACTCTGGATGTAATAGCTCCTTTCATTTATGCTTCAATTTTTTATTGGATGACCCTTTTTCATCATGCATGGTAAGTGCATTTGATTTGGGATCTTTCATGAGGCCCATTTGTATGAGTTTTTTCCACTCTTGTGTGAGAGACTCAATGAACTGAGCGATCGTAGGAATTTTCCAATTTTCTCCCAAAACACATCTGCCAGAATGGAAATTGGAGACATATACAACGTATTTTGGTCCTAGCTCGGCCAAGATTGTTAGAATAAGTTGTTTCTCTTCTGTATACTTGTCAATACCAAATTCACCCAAGATCAATATCAAAGATTTAAATTTAGTAAATAAATCATGTAAATTATCAAAACTTTTAGGGTCTAAGGTATTCAACTCTACCTAAATAATATGACCTCCCATCACATCCTGCTTTCCAAAGAGTCCTACCAAGGTGGTCCAGATATCATTTGGAGTCTTGCATGTGGCAACATGAAACCATAAATTAGTGGATATCAACTCAAGAAGTATTCATGTGGCCTCATACTTACGTTTCTCCCATCTGGTCTTCTCAAGTGCTGATGTAGGTTATTCTTTTGTCACCATCGTCAAATTATAGAGTCCTTTTATTTTGAGTTGGAATGTGATCTTCAGATTCCATTCAAAATAGTTGTACAGTGTGAGTATTATCACCAAACTTGATTGAATAAGTTGCATCGTCTCCATCCCTGCTATTGATTCTAAAAATATCCTGAAAACCCAGATCGTGGATTCCGAGATATGATTGACGGTTCTATGGAAACAATAGATATGATAAAAAAACTATATCTCCTCAAATACAATGTGGGTTTTTGAGATTTGTTGTGAGCATGAACATCCCTATGTCATATGTCTCTAGTGAAAATTTCATCCTGACCCAGATTCTGGATTTCGATATATGGTTGTTTTATTGTAGAAAATCAATTTTCTAGAGAGTGTCTCACCCTGGTAATGGGAAGACTAAATCGTCACACCTTAGTGAAGGATATAGTGTGACTATTTCACACCCTATCAATGGATAGGGTGTGTCAATTTTGGAAAACTAAATTTTGCACCCTGGTGAAGAATACAATGTGACTATGTCACACCTTGGTTGTGGATATGCTGCGTGGATTTTGAAAAAATAAACTTTCTTAAGTTTGAGTATGATCGTAGCACCCTAGAAATGGATAGACTGAGTCAATTGACAATTTCACCCCAGAAATGGATAGACTATTTTGATTCCAATTGTCGCACCTTTCGATAAGGATAGGTTGTGAATCTGGTGGAAACTAGGTTTACTCAATAATGAAATCCTCTTTTGATCTTATCTGGATTTTATGGATTTCTCCAAGCATCTTGGCTATGATAGCATGTCAATGTTTCATGGAAACATGCACAGGAGACCTAGCGAAAGCATACACAAATAAATCTTATCAGGAAAAGGAAGAGAGATACAATATAAAGAATGAGAATCAATGTATATTATGATATGTTCAATGAGTGAGCGATATTCACTCATATAGGCAATGACATCCTATATTAGGAGTGCATGCATAATAGTGATGGTATAAAATTAGAAAGTATAAAATAGAACTATTTAGTTAACTCCCACTGAACTGATTTGCTAAAAATAGAAATTTCTCAAACAATGGCTATGTTCTCCTAAGAGAGTCTTCGCACAACTCCTCCACATGGAAATATCTTAGAATGAAACATCCTTGTTGGAGTATTCAACAATACCTGAAATGATCTCAACATGTGAGTTAGCATAAACTTATCATTTCAACTACTTACCAAATTCTTCTTAAAGAATATAGTCATGAATACTTATTATGCATTAAAACATGTACATTTTTTCTATCATATTTCATTCACAATGTGCTTTCATGCACTTACATCATGCATCATCATAATGCACCACTAGAACACTTTACAATTTCACATGCATGCTTACTTAAATTCATCTAACTGATGATTTCTAGCAATCATTTACATGCAATTTCCAAAGGCATAATCATATTGCCTTCAATTCATAACATCAAAGCATTTTTTTCTCATTTCTCTTTTATCGTTTTATACTAGCTCATGTTGAGGGAAGAAACATAACTCCCCCTCGTAGCTAATATTCAAACAAATCAAGCAGACTCTTCAAAACAAATCCTCTATGTATCCACATCGTTACTAAAATCTGAAAAATACTAAACTTAGCTCCTAGTCCACTTATTCAGGAAGTCATACCATGCATTTAAGCATATATATTCACCATGCGTGTACATCACTTCCACTGGACATAATTTTATGGTGTTTTCATTGATGTCAAAGAGACTATGTTATCCTGGTATTGACATTGATGCAAAGAGGTAAATATTATCTTCATCATCATCAAAATTGTCCATATAATATTGTCAAACTCATGCATTGTCTAAACAATGATTACATATGGATAATAAATTTGTCCTATCTAAATGAAAAGGGGAAAGATAAAAATTTGGTTCTCAATTTGGTCTGGTATTAGAGTTTCTATTAGATATCTTGATCTTCGACCTGGATAACTTCGAATTACATTTCCTTCGACTTTGACTTAGATAACTTCCACTTGCATTGCCTCTGACTTTGACTTGGATAACTTCGACTTACATTGCTTCCAACCTCGACTTGGATAACTTTGACTTGTTATTCCTTACACTTCAACCTCAATAACTTCGAATTGCATTTCTTGACTCTTGGTTGACTTGACTGTGGTTGACTTTCATTTTAGTTGACTCACTTTTCGCATTTCGACTTTCGGGTGGTCGACTCCATTTTATTTTTCGACTCAAATTTGGTCAAATTATTTTTCCTCAACCTGACTTGCATTTTGGCCTACTCATTTTTTCCATTTCGACTTCTAGGTGGTCGAATCTATTTTATTTTTCGACTCGAATTGTGGCTTGAGTGGTCGGTAATTTCCTGTCATATAAACAACAAGACTTATAATTGTTTTAAACATAGAATTCCATGTTGGTGTGAGAAAAAAATGCAAAGAATAGTTTGAAGTATGACTATGATCGTTAGATCACTCGACTAAGCTACATAAATCATAAATTATATGGATTGAAAGTGGACAATGAATATTGATCGTAGATCATTGGATCAATATGGAAGTGTGAGACCAAAATAATAAGAGTCAATTCATAACTGAGATCGACTCATAAGAACTAAAAATATTATTAAGATCATTAACACCTCAAGATCAGGGTTCGTTCAAAGCGCTATTAAAGCAAAAACAAATAGTTTTTATCACCTAGATATCACATCAATGTTGAACAAATTACAATGGATTTGAAGTCTTTTGGATTAAAGATAAAAAAATTAATGACAAAATGTTATCATTATTATTAAATTAAATAAAGAGATGCATTGGTTTATACAAAGAAACACAATGTTTCAATTTCATACCTGTTGGAAAAATATATAAACATAAAAGTATAGTGGAAGGAGAATGTCTTTGTGGTATAATTAATAAGTTCAAAAATAGAACTAGAGTCCAAGAAGGTAAGTACATATACGCACATGAAGTGAGGGTGGAAGGGTGGAGCAAGGGAGGATTGGATTCATCTACAAGTTGAAGCCTGAAATAGGGAGTTGTAGATTCCTCAAGTTGGTGCTTGAAAACAAGAGGATTGGAGTCCTTTATAGGTTGGAGCCTGATCTACAAGGAGTTAGTGCTTCCTCAAGTTGATGCTTGGGAAACAAGGGATTGGTGTCTCCATGAGTTGGTTCTCAAAAGAAGAGAGATTAGTGTCGCTTACAAACTATAACTTTTAAATGAAATATAATTTTTATAATTATAACATTTAAATTTAGAGTATTGTACATTCTTGTTGATAAATTGTTATAAATTAATAAATAATTAATTTTATTTGAGAAAAAAAAAGAAATATCGATTCACCTCCCCCTCTTAGTATTGAACACCACTTCAACAATTGGTATCAGATCCAATTCCTTCACCACAGTCTAGCAACTTGAAGGCATATTCTAAGAAATCTAATGGATCAACAAGAAGGAATATCCTCCAAGAGAGCACCATTGTTCAAAGGAAATGATTATGCATTTTGGAATAGAATGATGAAAATTTATCTAATGGCTCTTAGATGTGATGTTTAGCTTTATGTGGTAAAATATTACACTGCACCAACTATTGTGCCCTCATGTGTTGTTGCAAAGAAACTCTGCAATGATAATTCAAGAGTTGTGAATGCAATTCTGGGTGGATTATCAAACCGCATATTTGTAAAAGTGATGCATTGTAAATCAACAAAATAAATTTGGGACAAACTTAAAGTCATCTATGAAGGATATGGCAAAGTTAACTAAGTAAAACTCAAACATATAGAGGGAAGTTTGAGAGTCTGAATATGAAAGAGGAACAAAACATTGAAAACATATTTTCAAGGAGTGGATGAAATAGTCAATTCAATCAGAGCATTGGGAGAAAAGTTAAAAGAAAAAATTATTGTCTAAAATGTGTTAAGATCATTACCAATGAGATATGATGCCAAGGTATCCACCTTGAAAGATCGAGAAGACCTTCACAAACTTACAATGGATGAAACTCATGGTATTATTATAGCCTATGAAATGAGAACTAGGAAATAAAAGTCATCAAAAATGGAAACAACATTCAAAGCATAAAAAACAAGAAAGAACCATGAGCATGTGCCAAATGAAAATTGCTCAGAAATATCAGATGAACAAGAGACCAATTTTATAAGTAAACTCTATAAAGGATATCGGAAATATAAAGGGAAGTTACCCCTCAAGTGCTTCAATTGTGGAAAAGTTGGGCATTTTCCCTCTAAATATCCCTATCTCAAGCAATTGGATAGTGATTATGAAGATACTTATAATAATAAAGAACTTAATAAGAGAAAAAATGGAAACAAGAAGAAATTCTACAAGAAAAAGAAAAACTTCTACCCCAAAAAAGACAATAATTCATCTGACATGAGTGAAGATGATGAGACAAAAAAATTATTTATGGGCATAGAATCACAAAATAAAGTTGTTGATAATGAAGAAAACTATGAAGTTGAAGGAGAATTATACGTTGAAGGAGAACATATTAGTGATCTTTAAGAACTGAGAAAATACAAAAACAAGAGCAAATCATTAAGAGAACAACTATTAGAATATGAAAAAAACTAAAAAGAAAAAGAAAAGGAGGTTTCAATAACCATCAAGGAATCTGAAAAAATCATTACTGACTTGAAGAATCAACTGCAAGAAGACAAAAGAATTGAAGAGGTCATAAGTAAACAACTCAATGAAAATCAATTAGGCTGTGAAAAGCTAGAGGCTAAAATGTTTTTTCTAAAAAGAGAACTTGAGAAAGGAAACAACCAATCGAGATTTGAAAATAGTTCAAGAATATTGGATGATATTCTTAATAGTCGAAGATCATCAAGCAATAATTTAGGATTGTTTTACAATCAAAATAAGTCTAACAAAGGATCTAAATCTCTATCTCAGGAAACTAACAAAAATCCAAAAGGTTATGCAGTTGCCCTTCAGATCTCTTTAAAAGAGGAAGAAATCAAAATAAAGACTAATTCTAATCAACACAAATTTTCTCTACCTTCAAAAGAAAATGAATATAGAAGGAACACAACTACAAGAATAACTCCCCCCAAAAGGTGTCAACATCTCTTTCTTGGCTATTGTTTCTTTTGCAACAATTTTTGGCATAAAGCATTACATTTTAGAGCCTATGGAAAATACAATCATAAAAATGTTCAAAGATATGGTTATAAGAACAACAATAATTATAATAATAAAGATAATAGAAACTATAATTCATTCTCTCCACTACAAGATTACAATGTTGACAAATACAACAATTATGGTCATAAATCTAGTGATTGTGGACTACCAAAGAATCCAATAAAAAATTCCAAAATTCAATAAGAAAAGAATAAGAAGACATGGAAATAAAAAAAAATGGAAGAAAAGAAAACAAAGTGTAAGGTAGCCTTATATGCCAAAGATAAAAGGAGTCAATAGTATGTTGATAGTGGATGTTCAAAGCATATGGAAAGAGATCAAGACAAATTACTTAATCTAAAAAGGAAAGGAAAAGGAAATTTACTTTTGGAGATAATATATTTTCCAAGATGCTTGGAAAGGGCACAGTTAGTCTGGGAAATAACAGAGCTAAAGAAACAATTGTGCTACTAGTTGAAAATTTGAATCTTAATCTCCTCAGTGTAAGCCAAACATGTGATTAAGGGCACATACTCATATTTGACTATCAAAAATGTTAAATTAGGAGAGAGGGCTTAGGAAAATTAGTGGTTGTTTCACCCAAGACACCAAGCGATGTATATATATTAAACATAGAAGAAGAAGAAAAAAAATTCATGAGCCAAATAGATGAAAGTTGGCTATGGCATAGAAGAATGGGACAGATAGGTTTTGAGAATTTGATAAAAGTCAGTAAAAAGGTAGTTGTAAGAGATATGCAAAAAATTATTAAACCTTCAAAATTTGTTTGTAGGCACTTCCAACATGGAAAGAATACAAGAGTAAGATTCAAGACAAGAGGGTACTCTACATCAAGACCATCAGAACTTGTTCACACCAACCTCTATGGACCAACAAGAACTAAAAGCATGAAAGGTGAACATTACATCATTTTATTCCTTGATGACTATACAAGGATGACTTGGGTATATTTTTTTTAAGAGAAATCAAAAGAATTCAAAAAATTCAAAACATTCAAAGCACTTGTTGAAAATGAAACTGATCTCAAAATTAACTGCCTAAGATCAGACAATGGAGGGGAATTTACCTCAGATAAGTTCACTGAATTTTGTGAAACTCGTGGAATTAAAAGACACTTCTCAACTCCAAGAACTCCTCAACAAAATGGAGTTGTTGAAAGGAAAAATAGAACTACCAAAGTAGTAGCCAGAACTATGTTAAATGAAACCAAACTTCCAGATATCTATTGGAGAGAAGCAGTATATACAAAAAATTATGTACTTAATAGAGAACAACTTAGAGTTAACAATGACAAGACACCATATGAGTTGTGGTTTGACAAACCAACATCAGTAAAACATTTTAGAGTCTTTGGGAGAAAATGCTATATAAAAGGAGATGATGATAATCTAGGAAAATTTGATTCCATATCAGATGAAGATATATTTCTTGGTTACTCATCCAATAAAAATAACTACAGATGTTATAATCTGAGGTTGCACAAAATTATGGAAAGTAAAAATGTAAAGGTGGATGATTTAACATCAAGAAGAATCAAATCTCAAGGTAATTCACAAGTTGATGAAATAACAACAAATGATGATGATGATGAAGAAACTAAAGAAATACAAGAAGAATAATTACAAAGTGAAAAATAAAATGAAGAGGAAGCATCACCAAGACAAGAGTAAAAAAAAAATCAAGAAGAGTACAAAGAGATCATCTTGAAATTCAAAGAATATGCAACAAAAGTGTTGGAATTGAAATAGGAAGAGAGCTAACATATGAATCAGAACAAGCAATGATCTCCCTAATAGAACCCAAAAAAATTGCAAAAACTAGAAAATATGAAGATTGGATTAAAGCCATGAATGAAGAGTTTTATCAAATAGAGAAGAATCAGACTTGGGAACTTGTCCCAAGACCAAAAGACAAAAATTTGGTAGGGACCAAGTGGATTTTTTAAAATAAAGTTAATGAAGATGTTCAAATTATAAGTAATAAACCAAGATTAGTGTGAAAATTATATGCCCAAGTAGAAGGGATTGACTTTGAGGAAACATTTTCCCCAATAGCCAGACTAGAGGCTGTCAGAATGTTCTTGGAATTTTTATCTTTTAAAAAATTCAAAATGTATCAAATGAATGTCAAATCAACATTCTTAAATGGAAATATAGAGGAAGAAGTTTATATAGAAAAACCAGAAGGATTTATATTATCATAAAATAAAGACTATGTCTGCAAATTCAAGAAAGAAATGTATCGTCTCAAAAAAGATCCCAGGGAATGGTTTTCAAGACTTGATAATCATATACAACAACAAGGATACAAAATAGGAGTTACTGACTACAATATTTACATTAAAATTGAAAATTAGAATATGAGTATTGTTATAATATATGTGGATGATATCATCTTTGGAAGTAATCTAAATACTCTAAGCAAGAAATGTTCTACAAAAATGCAAAAAGAATTCGAGATGCCAGTGCTTAGTTAACTGACGTTCTTCCTAGGATTACAATTTTCACATCAAATGAAGGCATATTCATATCTTAGACCAAATACATTAAAGAAATGATGAAGAAATTTTAAATGGAAGATTGTAAACCTATGAGCACTCATGAATACAAGATGCAAACTAAGAAAAGATGATGAATCACTAGAAGTAGAAAAAACCATGTATAGATAAATGATTGATAGCCTATTATATGAAACAACAACAAGACCATACATTATGAAAGATCTAGGATTAGTGGATAGATTTCATTCTGCACCTAAAGAGACACATATGAAGAAAGTTAAAATGATTTTTAGATATCTCGAATCAACCTTGGATTTTGTATTATGGTATCCAAAAGGAGAAGACTTCACCTTAACTGCGGGAAGGAAGCATTCATGATAGAAATAACACTAGTGGAGGAGGATTTTTTTCTAGGAAAATGTCTTGTGTCATGGCTAAGTAAAAATAAACCCTCCATATCATTTTCTACAATAGAAGTTGAATATATTATTGCTACCTCTTGTTGCACTCAAGTAATTTGAATGAAACAAACTCTAGAAGACTTACAAATAAAGTATGATCATCCAATTCTTCTTAACTGTGACAATACCAGTGTTATAAACCTTTTTAAAAATCCTATCATGCATTCAAAAACCAAGAACATGCCAATTAAATTTCATTTTTTAAGGGAACAAGTTACTCAAAAAGTTGTTAAAGTGGAACATGTGGATACTAAAGAAGATATTGCAGATATATTGAAAAAACCTTTACCTAGAAGTACTTTTGAATATCTTAGACAAAAATTGGGGGTAATCTGCATATCTAATTAAATTGCACAGGTTTTATCAGAGGAGGAGTACATGGATAGGGGGATTATAACCACATACGGAGAGGAGAAATATCCCTACTTCCATTGTTGTCAAAGGGGGAGAATAAATAGTAAAAACTCAATTAAAATAAAGAGATTTCACTTTGTTGTCATCAATGCTAAAGGGGGAGAATGTTGGACATGATGTTATGGTGTTTTCATTGATTTCAAAGAGGGTATATGATTTTGGTATTGAAATTCATGAAAGGAGGAAAATATTATGGTCATCATCATCAAAATTATGCATATAATAATGTCAAATTCATGCATTGTCTAAACAATGATTACTTATGAACATTAAATTTGTCCTATCCAAATGCAAAGGGGAATGATCAAAATTTGGTGCTCAATAAAATGTGTAAAAGGGTTTGGTCTGAGAGTCTCTATTATACATATCGATCTTTGACTTGGATAAATTTGACCTACATTTCCTTCGATGTTGAATTGGATAAATTTGACTTGCATTGCCTCCAACTTCAACATGGATAACTTTGATTTGTGCTTCCTTCGACTTCAACTTGGATAACTTTGACTTGCATTGCGTTCAAATTCGACTTGGATAACTTCGACTTGCATTTATTGACTCTTGGTCAAATAGACTATGGTCGAATTGCATTTTGGCCGACTCATTTTTCTCATTTTGTCTTCCAGGTGGTCAACTCTATTTTATATTCCCACTCAACTTTGGTCAACTTAGTTTTCCTTGACTTGAGTTTCATTTTTGCCGACTCTTTTTTCCCATTTCAACTTATGGGTTGTTGAATCTATTTTATATTCCTCCTTGACTTGTGGCTTGAGTGGTCAAGAATTTCCGGTCATATAAAAATCTATAATTATAATTGTTTTAAACATAGAATTCCATGTTGGTGTAAGAAAAAATGTAAAGAATAGTTAGAAGTATGACTATGAATTTTAGATAACTAGACTAAACTACATAAATCATAAATTGTATGGATCGATAATGGAAAACAAAGATTCATCATAGATCATCGGATCAATATGGAAGTGTGATACCAAAATAATAAGAGTCAATCCATAATTGAGATTGACTCATAAGAACTAAAAATAAGATTAAGATAATTAACACCTCAGAATTAGTGTTTGTTCAAAGAACCGTTACAACAACAGTAAATATTTTTTAGCACCCAGATATTCCATTAATGTTGAACAAATTACAAGGTATTTGAAGTCTTTTGGATTAAATATAAATTTTTTAATAACAAAATGTTAGCATTATTATTAAATTAAATAAAGAGGTGCATTGATTCATACAAAGAGACACAATGTTTCAATTTCATACCTGTCGGAATACTATATAAAAAGAAAAGTATAGTATAAGGAGAATGTGTCTATGGTCTAATTTAGGAAATCGAAAATAGAACTAGAGTCCAAGAAGGGAAGTAGATATATGCACATGAAGTGAGGGTGTAAGGGAGGAGCAAGGGAGGATTGGATTCGTCTGCAGGTTGAAGTCTGAAACATGGAGTTGCAGCTTCCTCAAGATGGTTATTGAAAACAAGAGGATTGGTGTCCTATATAGGTTGGAGCCATGATCTACATGGATTTGGTGCTTCCTTAAGTTGGTTCTTGGAAAATAGGGGATTGGTGTCTCCTTGCGTTGGTGCTCAAAAGAAGAGAGATTGGTGTCTTTTACAAACTGTAAATTGTAAATGAAATATAAATTTTATGATTATTACATTTAAAATATAGAGTTTTGTACATTCTTGTTGATAAATTGTTATAAATTAATAAATAAATAATTTTATTTCAGAAAAAGAAGCAATACTAATTCACACCCCCCTCTCAATATTGAACAACATTCCAAAAACTTCTACCTTTTTGTACCATTCATATACATTTATTAAATCTTAATATCAACCTTCTTTGATGAGAAATTATAGTCATTCACATGACCAGTCTTAGAGACATAATCATGATTGTAATTATGATTCCCTCTCTATATGGTGACAACTAGCAAGAAACCACTTTTTCCCTTCTGCTACAAAATCATTCCACAATTTAGAAGATACAAATAGGTAATTACAACATTACCCAGCATAGAAAGATACCAATTTGTATCTAATTTACCTCCCACTGTTACTTGAGGATGTTAATCCATTCCTATATGGCTACCATCCCTCTCTATATGTTATTTGATCTAGGGAGCTCCTAGGAATTCCATAGCACTCTTTACCCAACTCGGGATCAACACCTTACTCATCCTTTGACTTATCTTCAAAAGGTTATATGAAAAAATATGATCAACATTTTATCCATGTTGATATTAGGTCATCATCAACCAAAATGTCTCATCGACACAATATACTTTACAACCAACCACAGGTTATTATAATTCTATATTCATGTTACAAACATGCTTAATCATTTCCATATGTGTTACAACATATCCTTGTGCACCAAGTATTTTACTCATGCCTATAGTGCATATGTATTCCAATTGTCTGCCTCTTGTATTCACATGAATAGACATGCCCTTAGGTTAATAGGAATATACATTTTCCTTAATACATCCTTGATATCATAAACCTTCTCACATGCCCAAATCATTTTACCTCTTTTGTGAGGACTAGCAATAGTCAAAAGGAATTCCTTTTATTTTTCTTAAATAGATTATCCAAGCAAACGGTTTCAATCATTATAGGTCAATTAAATTGACCTTACAAATTTCTATTGGTCCTCTAATCATGAGGAGTTATATGAAAGGTCTTAGTATTTACTTAAGAAACAATTATAATTGTTAGGCATCCATCAACCCATAAGTATAGGAAACATTACAACAATCGAGTTCATTCACCCTCTGGACTTATTGATCCGGGAGATTTTTGCCTGGTGTCTTATTAAAGAAATATATTAAATGAGCATAAACTACAATGCACCATAAAGACATAAAATATCAAAAGGAAAGAGAAATAAGCATGCAATATGAATGCAACAACTTGATAATGGAGTTCATCCCTGGTGGACTACGTCTCTGGGTCTTACTCTCAAATGGGTGGGCCTTTTTATTAACTCCACAAAAGAGTTGGGAAAAATACATTAGTATACCTCATTGTGGATTTAAGCTACTGAATCTTTGCTCAGATCAAAAAAAAAAAAACATCACCAAAAAAAAAAAAACATCACCAATGCATTTGTGGCATTGAATTACCTAAAAATGACTGTCTCCATGCCTCGATCCGATTCTGGCACTTTCGGACCCAAGAAAAATCTTGCCTCAGTTTTTGTGCCTCCACCTGCAACTAATGACTAGAATGTTTTTTCAAAATGCATTCCATGTCTGTATGGAAGTGCCTTGGTCTCCCCCTCATACACTAGCGGAACACATTTTTATAATATAATGTGGGTAGTTATGAATTAATGGGTTTGTTGGTGCATTGGTTGATGATGGCTATTTTAAGTCATTGGTTAGGCCAAGGTCCTAGGGTTGAACCCATGGGCCTCCCCTTTTGGGATCTTTTGTTACAACATTTTTTGCAGAGGTTTAGGTGGAGTGATAATTTTAGCGGTTGGAGGAATATGCCACCAAATATGGTGGAACCACCAACATATTTGGTGGATTGTATTTATATATTTTTTAAATAATTTGGTTGTTGGGTGTCATTGGGCATTTTACCACTGCCACATGGTAGCCCATGATTCAGCCACGTGGAATCCAATCATTGGCCTATGTCACCTCTTTACACAGTCACCCTGTCACGTCATCCTATCACATTTTGTATGGATTCCACATCATCCTACCACATAGTGTACGTATGCCATGTGTCCTATACGGAATACCACGTGGAAAGTTTTCATTGGTCCATGTGTCGGCCTAAAAAATCCAAAAACGAGTGACACATGGCAGCCTCTGGTGCTACCACATCATCATGCTAACATCATGTTGATGTCATCATGACATGTGTCACCTTCTATGCTTTCCACGTATGTTGTATGGATGATGACATCATTCGTACTGATGCTGACACGTCAGCAGTACAAATGTTGATTCATCCCTATTGACTGGGCTAGGTTGACCAAAACTTTGACTGCGAATATCTTTCAATCCGTAAGTCCATTTGACAAGCCATTTGTGCGTTAAAAATATTGTGATGTGCTCATCATGATCATGCCATTTTCACTATGTTTTGGGAACTTTCATTTTTTCCCTTTTCTCTATCCGTTGGAGCCATTTTGAGCGTCCTGCATTGCCTCTGTGAGTTCTGAGATGTTCTTAGCCTTCTCTGGATCATTTTTGGATCACGCCTTCCCACTTAGAGATTTTTGGACCACCAAAAGCTTTCATCAATCAACAAGTAAGTGAGGGAAGAGTCCCCTCACTTTTTCCTTTTCAATTCACTTTTCCTTTCTTGAATATGTACCCTTTAATCCTACTCAAACATAATCAACAACACCCATGCGTGAATTCCTCATCCTTCTGTATAGGATGATATCTTTCTATAACTCATCCAAGTACTCAGGTGCAAACTCATCAACTGAAGGTATTGAAACTTCCTCATCTTGATCCATGATCATGGGAGGATAAAAAAGTTTCAAGTTCTTTACATTCACAATTAAGTAAGTCTTCATATAAGGTGGAAGATATAAACTAAAATCATTAGTGTCTTTTTTCTCCAAGATAGTGAAGGGTCCAAATCAGATGGGACTGAGTTTCTTTCCCTCACCCTTCAATCATTTCTTGTTGATGTGAAGCCATACCCAGTCTCCAACCTAGAACTGATCATCAACCTTGTGCTTGTCATGCCAACATTTATATTGTTCTTGGATTTTTCTCTAATTGTTCCCTGACTTCTTGGTGTATCTGCTAGATCCTCTAGATGAACTTTCAGGCTCTGTCCTTTGTTCATTCTTCATTCACATTGGCATCTCTCCCATATCACAAGTCCAAAGGAACCTTGGGTAGGCACCCAAAACATGTCTCAAACGGTGAACTCTGAGTGGATGAATGTAAAGCTCAGTTATAAGCATGTTGTACATATGGTATATGTTAATCCCATAACTTGGGATGCTTTCTACAGTAGCCTCGAAGCAAAAGTACCACTATTCTATTTACCACCTCTGTCTGTCCATCGATTTGTGGATGAAAAGTAGTGCTCCTCTTCAATTTGGTGTCCATCATTCTCCACAAGTTAGTCCAAAAATCCCCAAGGAATCAAGTCTCTCAATCCAAGACAATGGATGTGGGTAACCCAAAGTGAACCCAAAACATACTGAAACAATATATGAGTAGTATGCTCAACAGTGATCTGGTTTTTACATGGCATCAAGATACACATCTTGTTGAACATATCCACTACAACATACAAATAATCATGTCCCCCTTTGGTCATTGGTAAACCCCCTACAAAATCCATGGAAATGCTTTCCCATGGATGGGTTGGAACAGGAAGTGGTGAGTATAGCCCCAATTTTCTATTAGTAGGCTTACAAGTAGAACAAATCATAGACACCTTTACATATTTAGTTACAATTGCTTTCATTTGAGGCCAATAAGAAAACCTTTTCAAATGAGCCATATTTTTTCCTACCCAAAAATTCCCAGACACAAGAGAAGAGTGAGCTTCTCATATTACATGGACTCATTCACTTGTAGGAATACATATCTTTCCAAGATGGTAGAGTAATTCTCCCTATAGAAAATATTTCTCTACCTGGGCACCATGGGTTAGCTTCTAATATACTTCTATAAACTCTTCATCGATGGCATATTGTTTTGCATAGCTATCATGAGATAAAGAAGTATTCTTCAAAATAATAGAAGCAATAATAGGAGGTCTAGAAATCATATTGGCTACCTTGTTACTTGTACCTTTCTTGTACTTGATTACCAAATGAAATTGTTGTAGAAAACCCATCCACCTGTAGTGTCGATATTGTTGCAGTTTGGCCTTTGCTTGAAGATATTGTAAGGGATGGTGATCTGTATGTATAAATATTTCCTTCCCTAACAAGTAGTGCTTCCATTTCTTTGCGCTTTGAACTAATGCGTACAAATATTTATCATATGTAGGATAGTTAACAACAACTTAGTTAAAAGTTTTAGATTGGTAACATATAGACTTATGATATTGCATCAATGCTACACTCATGGTGTATCCGCTAGAATATCTGTCGATCTCGAAAGGTTGTTGAAGATTTGGCAGTGTTAATACTGGTGCGGTATTGATCTTCTCCTTCAAAGTGTTGAAATATTTTTGTTGCTTTCCTTCCCACTGAAAAGTGTTCTTCACACTGGTTAAGGCATGCAAAGGAGTTGCTATAAAGTATAACTTGGGAATGAATCTCCTCCAATACTATATTGCACCTAAGAAACTTCGGATATTGGTTACACTTTTTGTCTCATGCCAATTTACAATTACATCAATTTTGGAAGGGTCAATTTTCAATTGTCCTCCTCCTACAATATGACCTAAGTATACAAGTGCATTATTGCCAAATTCACACTTAGACATTTTCACATATAGGTTTTCCCTTTGCAAAGTATCCAATACCTGTTTTACATGCCTTACATGTTCATCCCAAGTCCTGCTAAAAATAAGAATGTCGTGTAAATGCACAATTACAAAGTCATCTAGGAAATGTGGGAATACCTCATTCATCACACACATGAAAGTTTCTAGAGCATTACAAATCCCAAATGGCATAAATAACCACTCAAACAATCCATGTTTGGTTTTAAAGGAAGTCTTCCATGCATCATGTTTTGTGACCCTGATTTGATGATATCCACTGCACAAATCTAGCTTAGTGAAATAAAAAACATTCTTCAACTGATCAAGTAAATCATCTATATGAGGAAGAGGGTATCGATTTTTCACAGTGATTTTATTTAAATCCCAATAATCGACACACATTTTCCTTGTGCCATCTTTCTTTTGAACCATCATGATCGAAGAACCATAAGGAGATGAAATGGGCCTGATGAACCCTTGATCCAATATGCTCTGTACCTACTTCTTGATCTCTGTCATCTCCACAAATCACATCTTGTAGATGCCCACATTAGGAAGAAGAGAATCATGTTGAAGATGCATCTAATGTTGGATTTCCCTCTTAGGAGGCAATCCATCCGGTTCCTAAAAAATATCATCATACCTAGAAACAATATCAATTAATTCATTATTATGAGATGGATCACACCCTTGGAAATCATCGGATGTCCCAACATATTTTATTTGATGACCATAAGTACATATCTCTTATTAGTGTTTATGAGTATTTTCATTTTCCCTGCACTAACAAGTGTTGTATTTACCCTCATGCTGTGAGCTCTAACAATATATTCCATTCCCTCCTTAGAAAGGTGGTATTTGTTCTCATGAGGAAAGAAGATTGTTTTTCTATCATAAAGATAAGGACTTCCCAACACTATGCCACATATATCAAGCGATAAAACATCCAAATCCACTTAATCAATCAACTTTGAAGCAATAGCAAACCTGACCCTACATTGTTTGGTGACATTAAGTTTTTCTTTATTGCATACCCAACCAAGAGGATAAGGCTTTAGATGTGGTTTCATTTCAAGACCCATCTTCTTGACAAGTGATTCAAATATTAAGTTTACATGGGAACCCGAATCAAATAATGTATCTATATTAGTGTGTTTATATACAACTCTTATGTGAAATAACTCATTCATCTTTTGTTCATCATCATGAGATTCATTATTTGAACTTGAACTAGCATGAAGGGAATCTTTACCTTGTACTCCAACCAATGTGATCTTTCCTTCATCTCTTGAATTGGAACCAAGATCTTGTTGCACTATAACAACGGTCTTTGTCTTCCCCTTTCCACTAAACTGTTTTGGTTTATTTTCTGGATGCAATTTCCAACAGAGTTCTTTATCATGATCTCTCTTCTTGTAATGAGTGCAAGATGGTTTTCCTCCTCTCATTACTGTAGCGGTATTCTTGTCCTTCCTTTTGAACTTCTTGAAAGTCTTTTGTGAGAAATTGGAAGGTTTCTTCGTGGGATCTTCTTGAACATGTGTCCCCATTTTCTCAAGGTGAGTGGCTTGCACACAAACTTCGTCAATACTAGTGAGGTTAAACAAGAGCAACGTATGATGAATATAACTATGAAGTGCACCAATATACTTAATAAAAGTTTCATAAGAATCTGAAGGAATGTTCAATGCAAGAGCTTTCTTCCTAAATTCTTCTGTGAAACTTTGTACAATTTGACCTTTACTTTTCCTTAAAGTTTGCCATTCCATCATCGCTTTTTGTAAATACCCTAATGGATAGAACTTCTTCCTTATCTCTAATTTAAATTTTGACCATGAGGAAAGAATATTACCACACTTATTCTTGTCTTGAAGCTTGCTCTCCCACCATACAAGAGTGATGCCTTCCAACCAAAGAGAATCCAATTTCACTTTAACTTCCTCTTCATCAATATGCTAAACACGACAATATACTTCAACCTATCAGATCCAATTATCTAGATTTTCAGGATTAGCATCTCCATTAAACATAGGTAAAGAAAATTTTACATCAAGCTTTAATAATGGTTTCTTAAAAGAGGCTTTATGGCTAGAATGATGAGAATGATGAGAATTCTCAATGGAAGAAGAACTAGAACTTGAAGGTGAAGATGGAGGCTCAGGAGGATATCCTCCATTCCCTTTGTTTACCGAAGAATCATCATCTGCATGTGATTCCTTTTTATTCACTTTATTCAATCCTCTTCTCATAATATCCATACATTCATTTGACCATTTCTGACATGCGATAAAAGACCATGTGAAAGTTTTTCTCATGTTCATCATGCTTGTCCTCTTCTGCCATTTTCTTCCTTTGGGATACACAAACAACTTCGAGATTGAAATTCTTAATAATTCCTTCACCCTTCTTATGCTTGGCCCTAGTAAGAATTCATACTCAACAATTCAAGTCAAAGACGACTACTTTGATACCAACATGATCTGGGATCTTTTTGTCCGGTGACTTACTAAATAAATGTATTAAATGAGCATAAGCTACAATGCACTGTAAAGAAGGAAAATCTCAAAAGGAAAGATACATAAGCATGAAATATGAATACAAAAACTTGATAATGGAGTTCATTCCTGGTGGACTACGTCTTCAGGTCCTGCTCTAAAATGGGTAGGCCATTTTATTAACTCCATAAAAGAATTGGTAAAAATACATGAGTATACCTCATTCTGGACTTAATCTATAGAATCTTTCTTGAATCAGAAAATAAACATCACCACTGCGTTTGTGGCATCGAATTACCTAAAAATGACTGTCTCCACACCTTAATCTGAGTCTGGCACTTTCAGACCCAAGAAAAATCTCACCTTGGCTTTCATGCCTGCACCTGCAACTAATGAATGGAAAAATTCCTCGAAATGAGTGGCCTTTCTGTACGGTCATGCCTTGGTCTCCCCCTCATACACTAGTAGAATCCCTTTTTATAATATAATGTGGGCAGATATGAATTAATGGGTCTATTGGAGCATTGGTTAGAGATGGATATTTTTAGACATTGGCTAGGTGAAGGTCCCAAGGTCGAACCCATGAGCATCCCCTTTTGGGATATTTTGTTACAAGGGTTTTGGCGGAGGTTTAGGCGGAGTACTAAATTTAGCTTTTGGCGGAATATTCCACCAAATCTGGTGGAATCGCCACCATATTTTCCAGACTGTATTTATATTTGTTTTTAATAATTCAGTTGTTGGGTGTCATTGGGCATTTTCTCACTACCACGTGGTAGCCCATGACTGGGTCATGTGGAAGCCAAGCATTGGCCCACGTCACCTCTTTGCAAAGTCACACTGCCACGTCACCTATATTTCATGTAGTGTAAGGATGCCAAGTGACTTGTATGGACTGCCACGTGACACTTTTTCATTGGTCCATATGTCGGCCTAAAATGTCCAAAAACAAGTGACACGTGGGAGCCTCTAGTGTTTCCATGTCATCATGTTGACATCATGCTGACATCATCATGATACATGTCTCCCTCTGTGCTTGCCACGTATGGTTGTACGGGTTATGATGTCATTCGTACTAACGTTGACATCAACAATACAGATGTTGACTCATCCCTGTTGACTAGGCTAGGTTGACCAAAACTTTGACCGCAAATATCTTTCGATCTGTAACACCGTTTGACGAGTTGTTTGCATCATTAGAAATCTTGCGACATGCTCTTCGGGATCATGCCATTTTCACTGGGTTTTGGGAACATTGATTTTTTTTCCTTTTCTCTATCTGTTAGAGCCATTCTGAGCGTCTTGAGTTGCCTCTGCCAATTATGAGTTGTTCTTATCCTTCTTTGGATCCTTTTTGGATCACTTATGCATCCCCTTTAACAAAAATTGGCCATTTCATCCCTTTATATTTATATTTTCACCATCAATGCCTATCAACATAATCCCACTCCTGTAGGAGTAGCTATCATTCCAACAATGTAAAATTATAATTATTTTACTGCAAATCAACATGTAAATTTTCCGCTGTAAGAAATTCTAAGACAAAAATTGCATTCTGCAATCCTTTTTCTCAAGGATCTTGTATAGATAATAAACAAACATTTTAATGAAAAAATAACTTTAGTGTTTGAAGCTCTTATTTGATACCACTTTGTAACACACCCAACCCTTTAACCCTTCCTTAGGCTGGTTGGGTGTCAAAATTTTCTCTTTTCTTTCTCGAAATAAACTTTCTTTGTCATCTCTAAAATCAAATTTGGGTTTCACAATTTGATTCTTCTCATCAAGAGATTTCCAATGATTGTAACCATGCTCAAAATCGAGCGCCAGACCAAAATTTATGGCTTGTTGAAGTTTCTAGGATTTCATTGGTTAATACGACCACACCACCATGTGACACCCATGTGTCTCCACATCATATATACAATTCCATGTGGAAACATCTTGTGCGAATGTGGTTGTTTGTGTGGAACCATCCATCGTCCCACTGGAACCCTCATCTTATTGGGACCTTAGCTCTCGTGCTATCGACACTCTACTTTGGTATACCAAGCTACAAGGTGATCGAAACACTAGGATCACCAACCCATCGACTCATTGTCCCATTGGGATCATTTGGGCACCAGGACACCAAGAGATCGGTCCACCAAGGTAGTTACAGTTCGTAACCCTAAGCACCCAATCCAGTGATTGATATGGAAGCTTAGACATGTAGTCCTGACAACACCTCCCACCTAGATCAACACATGGCTATTGTCCCACCAAGGTACATCCTATGCACTCAAAAATCAAATGCCTGATCTGGTGGCCTAGCTAGCGCCCAAGACATGTATCCTTGTCATGACTTTCCACCTGACTAGACACGTGGCCTCGTGACTTGATACGGATCACTGTTCCAAAAATATCAATTACCTTGACACGTGGCATAGCATCCACTTAACATGTGAACCATCTACCACCTAACACATCATCAAAAAAAACAAAGGCTTTCCCCAACTAGGTGATGACACTTGTCCACTTCTCATTTGATTGGCTACATCATCCGATGGCATTGTCACGTGCCCTCATCTTCTCATAAGATAACAAGGGAAGGCTGGAACAATTCTCAGAACCTTTCCCCGATAAGACATCGAGATGACTCACCCACCGACCCACCGTGCCAACTTCATGTTTTATCCAATGAACAATCACTCTAGTTTTCTAATCTCCAATATGTTGGGCCTCACGTTGGAACCCTTCCTGGAACCATGCCCCACTAGGTCACCAAGCTACTAGGATCCCACAACTGTTTACACTATATTTTCCTATCCCTCTCGATCTACGATATCCTAATCTCAGGTGGATCGATACCCCCATTCCACTGGGCCATTAGGGCACTAGTACACCGGGGTGGAAAACTCCTTTCTAATCTTTCCTAAGGAAATAAATAGTCATGATCTCTTAGAACTTAGATATAATGATAGGGATTTCAGGGATCCTGACAATAATATTCTCCTAACAGGGCCCGACATCATACTCATTGAACAGAGACAAGTTGACACGTATCTTCCTCCAAGACGTTGTCTACCATGTTGGCATGACATGTCATAATGATGTCACTTTATCTCTCTCTCTTCATTCATAAGAAAAAATGAGGTTGGAGTCATCTGTGGGAACTCTACCCCACCAAACCCTCCAGACGTCGTGAGGGAAGAACGAGTTCAAAAACTTCCCAGGGTCCAAGGAAATGGAGAAATAATTTCCTAGAACCATGCCCCACTAGGGCACCGAGCCACCATGGTATTGAGAAGGAAAAGGGGAAGGAGAAGGGTCTTGGAAAACTTCGGTGAGGATCGGATAGATGTCGTTCAACCTCCCCTTTGATCCAACAACAATTGTTTCCCACTAGTTTACATAGGGATTTAAATGAGTTCTTTGGGTCTCGATGAATGGAGGATATCTTGGGACTTAGTAGTCTCAGAATATTACGTTGCATCTTCCTTCAAATTTTTTGACTTTACTCCCATGGGTTTCAACTCATTTACTTATGTAAGGAATTTCTCTATCAAGGTCTCCAAATAGAGGTTTTTATGTCCTATAATCTTCCCATGAATAAATTAATTAGCTAAAAATATGAGGGTAGGGAAACATGAATCCAAGTTTATTACAATATTCCCCTAGGGCACAAACCGAGAATTTGAATGTGCTATAACCATCCTCAACAATAATTCTGAGGCATCTCTCACATGATTTCATGTTGTTCACTAAGATATAACAAGTACATGACATAGAGCACACAATTCATTTTTGTCAATTCCAAAACTCAAAGAGATGAAACCGGTAAGAGAATACCAAGCACACAGAGAGTACTCTCCAGGTATTCATATTATTCTTTTCTCATTTACTCAGTGAGCCATACATTGATACACATATCCTTATAAACTCATTAAAACACAAGAGAGGCTTATACAAGAAAAACATGTCTATATAACTTACAACATAAAAGAGAGTAAACACGAGACTTATCTGTATATAAATGATTTCCTAAGACAATTGACTGATGGTGTACACCTTTCCACCCAACCATAGGCGCAGATCCTTAATCTCTTTGCATTCTAGCCACCACTATCCCAAGTCATGATACCACAAGGAAAAATCTTATATTCTCAAAGCAGTTTGGATAGTGAATTCCACTCTTCTTCACACAAGAATTATTTTTCAATCCTTGCACCCACCATACCCAAGGCCTCCACTAGGTTTCTCAAGTACCCTTCCTACACCAAGCTCGTGGTGCTCTCGTCTTAGGTTGAGTTTTGGATTCCTTAGAAAACTCGTGAAACGATCAATTTTGAAACTCATGTCTCTTCCATACATGGGTTCTCTCCCTTTTCTATGCATTCTCTTCCCCTACATTGCCCCCCAATCAAAATTGTCTTTCTTAGGAGACACCCATGTGTTTCTTCTCTACCTTCCTTCTGTCAGAAGGAAATCCATGGGGTAAATCTCGGGATTGAAAATGGGTATTTTGTTGTACCTCCGGATGACAATTTTTCTTGTCCTAGCGCGGTCTTCCATTCTTCCATTCATTGAGAGTGGTTAGTTGTCCAACTACCAATGCTCTCTATTAAATGATTTTTTTTTATATTAAGAAAAAGAAATAACTTATTATTTCAACAAATAATTAATTCAACAAAGAGGCTTCGGTTCTCTTTATCATAATGACCCCCCGACTTTTCATGCTCCCTTACTCTTTCCTCTAGTGGTATCATGGCCACTACTTTTACATTACATAATTCACCCATGATTCATTTTTCTCCCTTTTACATTACATAATAATACATCTACAATGTTTATAAGCCATGGCATGGCAATCATTATTCATGATTGATTACATAAATCAGGGGTTTGAAAATGGGGTGTTCTGGTTTCAATATGGTATGAAGGTAGAACTAGTAGCAAAGGATTTGGGTAATTGTTTAAAAATTGTAAATATTTATGGGCCCTACGAGGACCGAAAATATTATTGGGAAAATATTGAAAGGATAGGGGAGATGGAAGGGTTCAACCTAGTTATAGGAGGAAAATTCAATTTGACTATTTCCCTTAGGGAAGTTTGGGGATCATGCAAGACAATATGTGTTAAGTGACTTCTTTGTTCACCTTTTTTAGAATAGTCATTTGGTAGATATGGAATTGATCAAGCTTGTTCTAACTTGGAGAAATGGAAGACAAGGAAATGGAGGAGTTTCTAAATGTCTTGACAGTTTCTTTCTTTTAAGACATATTTTAGGAGGAAAATTCTTTATTAAATCGTGGCTTGGTTCAGATGCGATGTTGGCTCACCTTCCAATTTTGTTGAAGTTGGCCAAAGAGGATAAAAAGCCTCCCTCTCCTTTGAAGTTCAATCACTTATGGTTATTGGAAGAGGATTTCAAGAGCTTGGATTTCTCGACATGTAAGCATGTGGATCTATATTGTGGGGACTCACCAATGAAGCAGGTGGTAGATAACCTTCAGAAGGTGAAAGACATTATGAAGGAGTTGGTAGGAATAAGAATGCTCTATGAATGAAATATGCACAACATTTTTTCAGAAGAAGATCAAAATGTTTTAAAAGAATTGGAATAAAAAGGAATATCATTTCTTGAAAAGGAGGAAGTAAAATGGAGACTAAGAGCCTAGCAACCTCAATTCTTGAAGGTGATAATAACACAAAAAAATTCACAATTTTGCCAAGAAAACCAATACAATATGGGAGATTATGAATGGGGAAGGAAGGGTGGTGAAGTATTTTGTGGAGAAGGATGAAGCATGGAAATAACACTTCCAAGCATTTTTTTCAGAGCCTAAGACTTATAATATCGGTTAAATTATGCAGGATCTGACATCAATAAAGATCTTAATTACTTGTGAGGAGGTTCTTTCAACTCCGTCTTCTTTCAAGAAAGTGAAAAGTCCAATACCAGATGGCCTTTCAATGGAATCTGTCTTCTTTTAAGAAAGTGAAAAATCCAATACCAGATGGCCTTTCAATGGAATCTGCTTTGGGGATTTTACGACTGGATGAAGGAGGATCTAGTTAAAGTGGTTCAAGAATCGATGATATGGCCAAAAGTATTGGGAGCACTAAACACTACTTTTATAGCGCTTATTCCCAAAAATCAAGACACGGCCTATTTTGAATACTTTAGGCCGATTTATCTTTGCAATTCGATTTATAAGCTGATTTCTAAAATTATTTCTAACCATTTGAAGGACATACTATTGGGTATTATCTCGAAAGACCAGTTCACAAATTCATCATATTTTCAATATTGCTCACGAAGGTTTATATACCATAAATGCCTCAAAGTTGTTAGCTTTTGTTGTAAAAATAGATCTGGCAAATAGATGTCTTTTGATTCAATTTCGTTTTCCATGATACTTGATAGCTCTCCCTCTTGTTTCTTTAGGGCGAATAGAGGTCTTAGAAAATGATTCCCTCTATCCCCTTTTTATTTCTTTTGGCGACTTAGGTTGACCATGAAGGATGCCAGACGGAGAGGAGTCTTAAAAGAACCTTTTATTTGTCGATGATATATCCCCTTTTTATTTTTTTGGCGACTTAGGTTGATCATGAAGGATGCGACGGAGAGGAGTCTTAAAAGGACCTTTTATTTGTCGATGATATATTGTTGTTTGGGGATGGGACATCCAATGAGTTGAGAACTTTGAAAACTCTTTTGATTCTGTATTATAAAGCAACACGTATGGAATTAAATTTGAGAAAGTCTTGTGCTCTTACAAACTGCATATCGAAGGAAGTATCGGCTCATATAGAGAACATCATTTCTATAGCTCATATTGAGATTAAACAAGGTTTCATGTATCTTGGCTTTCATCTAAAACCAAATAATTACGCTTATGAGGAATGGTTATGGATTTACAATAAAATAGAAGCTCGAATTTCGGTATGGGTTAATAGCTGCTTGTCTCCCGGGTCTCAACGTGGACATTTGTTCCTCATCAAAGCCGTTCTTGAAAGTATACCGATACATTGGACATCTATTGAAAAAGTGACTAAAGGTATTCTTAATAAAATAAGGAAGATTGTTTTTGGTTTTTTATGGTCAGGTAATAATGAGTAAGTCTTTGGTGGCCAAAAATCTATGGCGTCTGGTTTAAAATGATGCTCTATTGGGGAATATAATGAAATCAAAATATTTGGTTTAAAATGATTCTCTATTGGGGAATCTAATGAAGTCAAAACATTTGCAGGGAATGTAATGTAATGATGCGTATGGTTTGATCACTTGGAAAGCTTATGTGGATGTTGCCCCACGTGCTGATAATTGGGTAGCATGGAAGATTGGTAACCATAGAAATGTTTGGATAGGTGAATACGAGTGGATCCGGGCGGAAAGGAATCATAATTTGCCAATTAAAATTTTAAATAGCTTACATATAATAGGAATTTTCTTTTAGGTAATGTGGGAAAATTAGAAGATAATGCTTTATGGATCCAAGGATGGAATATATATATGTTGATTTACACTTGGAGGGCCCTTAGGTAGAAGAGAGTGGATGAGCTATATTAAGTTTTTAGTGTTGGGTATAATTAAATTAACAGAAGAGGAAGATAAATTTGTGTGGTCAAGAAAACTGGGGAATGGACAATATATTACAAAGCTTGGTTATGAAGCATGCATGGACGAAAAAAGACACAAGGAGGAAACATGGTGGTGTGTATATTAAGCTTTTAGTGTTAGGTACAATTAAATTATCAGAAGAGGAAGATAAATTTGTGTGGTCAAAAAAACTGGGGAATGGAGAATATACTACAAAGCTTGGTTAGGAAGCATGCATGGACAAAAAAACACACAAGGAAGAAACATGGTGGTGTGTATATTAAGCTTTTAGTGTTAGGTACAATTAAATTATCAGAAGAGGAAGATAAATTTGTGTGATCAAGAAAACTAGGGAATGGAGAATATACTAAAAAGCTTGGTTAGGAAGCATGCATGGACAAAAAAACACACAAGGAAGAAACATGGTGGTGGGTATATTAAGCTTTTAGTGTTAGGTACAATTAAATTATCAAAAGAGGAAGATAAATTTGTGTGATCAAGAAAACTGGGCAATGGAGAATATACTACAAAGCTTGGCTATGAAGCATGCATGGACGAAACAAGACACAAGGAGGAAACATGGTGGTGGGTGTTGCAATGGGAGATGTGAAGTCTTTTGAAGGACATTATCATAGTTTGGTTAGCGCTATCGAACAAATTGTTGT
>CBVK0100097098.1:0-34375 GCA_900067695.1 Picea abies
GCTCTGCAGTAGAATTGCATTAATTTTGGTTTGCTTTTCTTGTTCTTTCATCATCCTTTCATTATCGGCCTTGCAGCTTTTCAATTCAATCATGAGACTCCTCACAGTCTCGGCTAGGTCTAGAGGGGTTCCTATTGCTCTTCTTTCGTCAGACTCTTCACCTCTGTTGTGGGAGCCTTCTCCCACCTCTTGGTGAGTCACCATACTCTATGTCTGTAGATTCCCACGGTTGATCGTCCGCTTGTGTGAAAAGACAAATGTTGGCTATTAGTCAAGAGTTAAATTCATTTTTATAATTTGCACATAAATTCATATCTCTTTCACCTGCATACACAGTCAGGTTCTCATTTTCCAAGTTTTTTATCCTGGACAAGAGAGTTAAGTCAGGGGGTTACTCCTCATAGGAGTGCTTCGAATGGAGTTTATGCGCGACTCATGCATGAGCCCAATCAGGCCTAGTGTTGTAACCATGCTCTGATACCACTTTGTAACATACCCACTACCTAAAATCAAAGTTTTTCGTTGAATTCTCAACAATGAGAATCCCCGAATCTTGTAGCAACAAAATGCCAATCCCCGATCCACAGGTCTTTCATGCACCTACCCGACTTTCTGCTCATAACCGTGGTCTTTCCTGATGACAATTTCGGGGTTTTCAGGGTTTCTTCCTTTCTGATGTCAATAGTTGCTATGCTCTCGATTCCCCAATCTCCGATGAGCTCTCTTCTGACCTTAGCCCTCCTGGCTATGCCCTCCGGTTCATATGACCGCTCTCATAAGACCGCAACTTTATATCCTCCTATCGGGGTTTTAGACTTTCAAGTGCCAAAATGCACTTGTCCTCAGGATTCGCGATCCCTAGAATCCCGATGCACTCTTTATGCACTAGCTCCCCTGGCTAGGCTCCTGGCCCATATGACCACTATCCCCGTGATCGCAGTCTTACCTCCTTCCGGGGTTTTGGGTTTCAAATTCCTGATGAGCTCTAATTTCCATTAGCCCTCCAGATTAGACTCTTGGTCCATGTGACCTCCTCTATATGACCGCAGTCATATTACCTATCGGGGCTTCAGGGTTTCCAATGCGAAGGTGCAATCGTCCTCAGGATTCGCGATCCCTCGAATCCAAACTCCCCGCTATGCTGACAACTAGCAATTCCTGCCCGCCTTTAGCTTAATCAATGGCCGTGATCGTCTACTGTATCAACGGTCCCTGATCTCCCTCAGCGTTTGGGGTTTCAATCATCGAAAAACATTTGCCTACGGGACTGTCGATCCCTCAAACCCCGATTCTCTGCCATGTTGACAGCTGGCCCACACAATGGTGCTTCCTTCCTTGTCTGCTGTGCTGATAGCTGGCTCCCACTCATTGGGGTTTCGGACTTCGTGATTCCATCCTGCATAAAGACTTTGTCACCAGGATCCCCGATATCCCGATGACCCAAACGCCGATCAAGAACTTCCTGTCGGGACTTTCCCCGATGGCGCCAATTGTTGCCATGCATCCTCCTCTGATGGACGGTCCTGATTTCTCTGGGATTTCGAGACTTGTGATGTCTCAATTCTTTTGACCTCAGGAACTCTGATTTCTCGATGCCGAATATCCCGACTCTCTTCAGATTTCTGACACCTGTCTCCCCAAACTGACGACTCAGATTTGTCTCAGGGTTTTCACTATGGACTTCCTCGATCCCTTGTCCACGGGAATGCCGATATCTCGATGACCCCGAGATTTTACCTACGCCTATGAGAGTTTAACTCCCACGCGACTCCTGACAGATCTGATGAGTGTCGGGTATTTGGACCCAGATCCAACGGTCCATATCTCTTCTTCTGCACACACTCCAGAGACTAAACTCTGGGCATCTTCTCTCGATCCAACGACTGACACGTATCTGCTCAAGATCTGATGGCTTAGATCTGTCCCACCATGCACACTCTTCCACTACTTCGTGGATGTGGAAAGAGAAACGGTTGAAATGTTCTCATGGACCTTGGGATCTACGATCCCGATTTTCTCGCTGTTCACAAAGATAGAGGGAAAAAGCGTCAAGGTATGTAACGCCCTTGTTACTCTCATCAATCTAACAGTCACGGATGACTATGGGTCATCCAACGAGATCTCATTCGTCGATTTGTTGCTTATCCCTACGCTGCTACCTTGGAACCTTAAGAGGGTCATTCCTCCTCGTACAGGGTTATTAAGACTTGCTCATTCAAGTCCTTTTTCCAGGTTCTTGGAAAACCTTTCCCCAGAGGGAATCTCTGCAAGAGATCTATTTCGGGGCTTTCCTGGAGACAGATAAGGGGAAACAACTTCCCGAGAATAGGCTGGAAGCCTAACTTAGATCAATCTAGGCATAATTAGATTTATTTATCAACGTAAGTCGTGCATGGTTTCCTCTGTGATAAGCATATATCAATTCATTCATATCAAACACTGCGTAGACATTCTTACACTGAAATCGTTCACAATTTCACAGTTCTATGAGAATATATATATATCAGTATATAAATTTCAAGATGCAATATGTAAGATACTTATCAAAAATACCACCAGAAGTGGGTGCAACTACTGAGAGGGGTGCTCGTTTCCACCCAACCGTAGGCTCATCGACTCCCAACGGATTTACCACTAGCCACCCCTGAGCTGAGACCACGATGTTGTTGAGACTGTGTCTCTCTGTTTTCCAGTGACCAGGAGCAAAGGTTGCAATCCTTCCTCTCTGCTTTCACTCACTCTGCGTAATGCCAGAGTTCCCCTCGCGTCTGCCCCTCGAAATCGCTTCTACCTCACGCCTTATCCTCTTGCGAGGTTGCGTGTGGCGCGATTCCTCTCGCATCTGATCAAGCCTGACGGCTCTATGGATGGGCGGTTCACCATCCCATCCCTCATTAAGCCATCCGCCTACCAGCCTACGAGACATTAAATTCGGGGTCAATGAGCCACTTTTGGTTCTCCGAGCCGGTGGAGTCCAAATAAGGTGTTAATTCTCGGTGGAAGTTAACGCCACCTTTCCAGGTGCCTTCCACTGCCATCATGGTATCTTTTTTTGCACATCCCCTCTCAGCAGTCCTGCAATAATTCAAAATGTTATTCACATTCATTGACCTTTTCCTCAAGGTCCATTTACATCACATATTCACATTTATGATTTTTCCATAGTTTTTGGCCAGTCTAGTTATATTTACAAGCTAGGGGAAACAGGGTGTTACATTCACCCCCATGGGATATGTCCACAAAGATATAGATTCTTTATTATTCATCTTTAATTCTCTGTGCTGCACACATTACATCAAAATTGGTGATGGTGAGGCTAAATAGTGTCGCACCAAGCTCCACATCTTGCAACCTGACCCTCAGTTACCACTCAAAAACAAACTCATTTCCAATACTAACTCAATAATAGCTCCACAACTCTCAAAACTAGTATCTCTGTCTCAAAACTCATCAAAGACATAACATGATACCCTATATTCCTCACATAACACATATTTATAGTAAAAAACGTGGGTTAAACCCATTGCATCATGATCAAAACCCTAACCCTAAGTTGATTATGTTTGTCCACATTACAACCTCCTGTAAGCGGCTGGTCCACGATCCAACCGTTTCTTCATCCCACTATCCTTCTTTTTGCCTTTGACTTTATTCTTCCTCGTGGTGGTTTCTCTCTTATTGTTCGACGTGCTGCTTTTCCTTCCTTCTGACACTCTACGTTTCCTTATCTCTTGATGAGCACTCCTATTCATGTCCCAATTCTAATTGTCTTCCAAAAAGGTTGCGCATTTCCCAAAAATAACCTACGCCAACATGCCCCCAAAATTTACATGTGGCTTATCCTAAGCCACTTAAGCAGTGTTTTCCTCCTGCACTGACTTCTTCAGCACTTGAAATCTTCCTGTCAACTCTTGTACTTGTGCTTTTGCCTACGCTTTCCTTTCTGCAATATTTTCTACCAACTGTGTTGTAATGTGATCCTTCAACACTTATACACTCTCCAACTCTGTAATCATCGTTTATGCCCCTTCCTACATTGGCTCCAACTAAGCCTGTTGTTGGGCCTCAATTTTGGTGAAAATTTGTCATGATAACAAACCTCATTCTAATATAAACTCATCACCCCCTACTTTTACCATATTTTGTTTCTATTTGGACTAATAAAACCATCTCAAAGGTATTTTTATCATTTTTTTTAATTTCTGAATTTTATCAAATTTTATGCATTGTTAATTCGTTTTACCATATTTTTAGAGGAGAATAGTCATTCCAGTAATTTCTCCAAGTTCGGTATATTTGCAGATGGAGCCAGGGAAAATCGACACTGGGAGGTTGTTCATGGTTTTCATTTTACAGTACATGTTCTTTGGTGCAGCTAGAAAAGATCTGGAGACCCCCGATCAACGTGGGTCAAAGGGGCCCAATTTTCAGCAGAAAATCAACAAAAGAGAGGAAAATCGTTTTTTCCACGATTTTCTTGAGAGATAATGCACCCATATCTCATGGTAGTAGCTGTAGGATGTATTTATGATATGTAGGCACCATTTTAGAAGCTTTTGTTGCAGTTTTTTATATTTATAAACTTCAGATAAGGAGAAATGCACACAATGAACATATGTAAAACTTTGTTTTGGAAATAATTTAAGTGTTGCTGATTTTGGCAAGTTACAGGTGTTTTTCTTATGCATTTTATGAGTGTCGAGCCCCCCCATATCTCAGTTTATGTTGCAGCTGTAAATACATGTCATAGATCAAGTTTTCCTCATACATTTGAATGGTAAAACTCATGTTTTTCCGTTATTTCAAATTCTACTTTTTATGGTCAAGATAAGTTGTAAAATTAGTGTTATTTCTTGTTCATTTACATTTGGTTGATCAATCGCATTTCCCAGCAGATTATTGCCAGCAAGAATGTGTTTTCATTAGCATTTCAAATTCACTTGTAGCCTGTTCATTTACCATTGAGGGAAGAAATGTTTGTTCACAACACAGAAAATAGAAATTAGTTCATCATTTAAATTATTTAAGGATTGAAGAAGCTACAAAAATCTTTAAGTATTTCCATAAAGAATCCATACCATTCATGGCTAGAGCCTCCACCAATGGGTTTGTTGTAGTTTTGGAAATTGCAATTGGTAGATTGCTTTGAATGTTCTTTTCTGTTTTTAGATTAATCTCACTAACACTTGAATGATTGCAACAAATCCAGAGTAATGTTATAAATATTTTCATAACCACTTATGAAATAAATTTTCCCTTTATGACCAAAGTTTCTACCATCGAGCTACAAGTGGTTAAGAGAGTGTAGTTGACTAGTTTGTTAGTCATTGTTTTCTATATGCATGTGCGCCAATTTATCTTCTCTAACCATCATAATCGTCGTCACATTTCAACGTAGTAATGCTGCAAAGGTTTTCTTTGTCTTTGAAGGAAACAAATTTCACTTTGTAGCCTGCTTTTCTACCTAAGAGAATTATGAAACTTTGAAGTTAAAAAGAGATAAAATAGTTTCTAAGTTTTAGATTTCAATTTCAATTTTTCTTTTCTTAGTTCAAAAAGTCTAGGATTAGTATATTTTAAAACTACTTCTTCATATACAATAATTGTGCCTCTAAGTTTACTAGCCTGGATAAATAAATTATATGTCATAAATATTTAACAAAAATTGTAACTGACACTTGCCTTAACTGCTTTTCCATCTGGATTGAATTAAACTCAGCCTGCAGGTTATTCATCTCCTACTCACTCTTCATCCTGTCTAATATAGCCATATTTTTCTGTCTTTGGTTCAAGTCTTGTACTACAGTGTTTATGTTGCCCTCCTTTTGGTCTAATTCTTGAATCTTTTCATCTTCTTGCAATTCTATCCACATCTGTGTTGTACAATTCTATTAATGTCCCCTTCAATGTTTTTTGTGTATTTTACAACCTTTTGTTCCCTTTGTGCTTTGATATTTGGTGGAGTGATAGGGATCACCTTCTCTTCCAGGTCTGTGATTTCATGTCTGTAACTTTCCATATCTTGCACTATCTTTTGGATCTTCTCTTCTGTTCTTAACTCCTCTGCTTGTGCATTGTCTGGGATAGTCTTAAAGACTTTCTCAATCCTTTGTTCTATTTTCTATACATGCTATTTTTCTTCATCCCTCTCAAGATGTAATTGATTGAGGGCTATCTCAAGTATCTCCTTTAACTCCTTGGTTGTCTCTAAGTTTGTCGCATTTGTCCCGACCCTTGATTGAACTTCATGTGCAACACTAATTTGTAGCTTGTATAATTCCTTGGTTAGAATCTTGGAAAATACTAAGTCCAACTTCTCTATATCCTTTAAGAGTTTTTGTGTTGTGTCCTTGTCTATTTGTAGCATACCTTGGTAAATTTGGAAAGTATCACTCCCCATTGTTGTTGTCTGTACTATCTCCTTTTCTTCATGGGTTTGCTCCTGTTGCGCTGTGCCTTTTTGTTGTGCTACATTGATCTGTAGGATTTCCAAAACTTCTTTAACCTCCATCAATGTTTTCATTAATTCTTCTTCTAATTCTTCTTCTCCTCGATTTTGTACTTTGTCTACCACCAATTATGCATCATCCTCAATTATTGTAAGGTGAGGGGTCTCCTTGTGCACCCTCATCTTTTTGCGTTGTCCTCCTATCTCCTTCATTGATATTCTCTTTGGTGTTGTCTCTGTCTGCACATGGTTCTTCGCCTCTGGTAGGTCTCCACTTTTTTCCTTTTGGCTAGGGATGTTATCATTTTTCCTAGCTTCCACGTTTGTTCCTTCTGTGCACTCAATTTCTAGTACTGAGGCCCTAGGTATCGTTTCCTTCTTCCTCTACTTCTTTACTGTCTCCCTACTTTATGTTGGCTGAGTTTGCTCTAATGCTTTCCTGGTATTCGTTGATGGACTACTTGATTGTCCAGTTCCTAATTTTTCCTTACCCTTTGTTTCTTTCTTGTCAACCACTAGTACCTTCCATTGATCCAACCATTTCCCTATCACACATTGTACTTCTTCTGTCATAATATAGTAATGCATCTTCAACCATTTCTTCTTGGGGTCTCTCCTTTCTTGTATCCACATGTTGTGTCTATATGCTTTGAAATTTCCTATCCCTTCATTCTCCTTCACCACTTCTGGTGAGATCCTCCATGTATCTGCTATGTTTCCCCACATCTCCTCAAGATACTTGCCAAAAATGTTGGCATTAACTTTCCTCTACTTAGGATCTGTGTTGTGCCACATGGTTATATACCTTGTTGCACGACACTTTCCTCTCTTATCATAGAAGGATGAGTATTTATATTTTTCCCATGCCTCTAAGGCTATCAAAATAAGCATCCAAGGATAATGGAACTTTATCCTATAATCCTGTGCATCTATGCAATCCTCCAAAAATAGGTTCAACAAGTATGGTGCCCAACTAAGTACAATCCCCTTCGTGCACTGCACGGTTGCTGCTACCACTCCTATTGGTGCCTCTTCCTTGCGACATTTTCTTAGTCACTTGCAAGCCATCGTATTTTTCAAGAATATTGTGGTTGGATCATTTATACTTTTGATAATCATGCCTCTGTTTCCCTTGTCAATGCCAAATTGTGATTTTACTTCTTTTGCAATTTCCTTTTACTTCGTTTTTTCATCTAAGTATTGTTCTAGCTTCACCCCATCTATTGGAAGTTTTGTAATCTTTTCAATTACGTTTACATCAATTGGGACATGTTTTTCCACACACAAAAATCCTCCATGTCCTCTCACCAGTAGTTTCTTCATGCAGGTATTGACATCCTCCCCCCTGCCAAAGTGTGAGATTTCTAACAAATTCATTATTCTTGTATTGTACAACCATGTAACCCATTATTTGGGTTCTAATATTGGAATTCCTAATGCACTTATCCATTTTCTCTCCATATAAATTTCCTACGCAAGCTTAGGAAATTTAGCCACCTTTGTGACGTCGTTATTTGCATACTTTAGTTTGGGGAAAAACCCCAACATGTCCTCTACATCTATTACTAGTTCTAGAATTTGGGGCAATGACAACGAAATCCACTTCTATGTGCGCACTACTATTACCACTGGCTTTGTTTTATTCTTTGATGGACTTGTTGTCTCATTCTGTATTTCTTCTTCCATGTACTGATATGTGTCACTATCCTGTTTGTTTGTAATATCCTCTGTTAGGGTCCTATGATATAGTCATCTGGTCTTCGGTTATCTATTTGGAAATTTGCTCTGAATCATTTTGAGAGTGTCTTCATGTTAAGAAAATCAGAGTAAATGGTCCAGAGGTGTATCTTATGTTTCAAAAAGGTGTCCAGGTATATCCAAAGCTGGCAAATGATGTTTTGAGCTCTCAAATGCAAAAGTGTCAAAGGTTAGTTTTCAACAACTAAGGGTTAGTTTTCAATGTGTTATAAGCTGTCAAAAGTTCTCACTTTCGTCAGCTAAAAAGGCAGGCGCGAGGTGTTCTTAGTTGTCGAAAGAACAAAGTCTGCTAATGGTTAGACTGTCCCATCAGAATCTCAAATCGCCATCGGTACACATGTCATGATGATCTTAAGTTTTGCCAAAATCGTCTCCAGATACGATTTGCTTGGTATCAATCATTTATTTGTTTTGTATTCATTATTTAATGAAGGATTTGAAACCCTAAGATGTCTGTTTGAAACCCTGCTATCATCAACAGTCATTACCATGATCCCCGCATTAGAGAAACCATCACTGTATGAGTTGGTGTTTAAAAAAACATTATCATCTATGCTATTCCTTTTCGACATTTTTAAAGGCTTTCCATCCAAGACAATTGTTTGTTTCATGAATTTCCCTCATCCATCTTTCCTTTCTCCTTTTTCCTCGTGCTGGTCTCCCATCCATCAATCCGGATTTCAATTTCTTGAAGGTATTAACAGGTTTTTTGCAGATTTCTAATAGAGGAGCATTGCTCAGGAAAGAGCTTAATGATATAGCATATCTGGAATCTCACCTTGAGATTTTCCAGATGTTCAGAGATGCTGGATGCTATAGGTACTATGAAAAACTACAAGGTTTTCAACAAGGAGTGGCTGAGGCATTTGCCTTAAACTTTGATGGAGCCAAGGCCAAAGTGGGAACAACTGAGATGCAGGTTTATGAATTCATTGTTGCAGAAACAACATAGATACCTGGGACTGGTGAAAGATGGTTTAAAACAAACATTAATAAAGACATTGAGTTCAGGTCTTATCTCAAGCCTGAACACAAATGTATTATTTGGAAGAAAGATATCCCTAGATCCTACTTGGAGGAAAAATGACAACACTTTATCAAAGAAATCCACGTATATATTACATGTGAAGGCAGATATGGTAGAGTGATGCTCTACCATTTCAAGCTCATGAACCATTTCACAGGTAGGTGTCCTTTGAATCTTCCCTTCTACCTTCATAGAAGTTTGACAAAAATGGCACACCAAGTTCAGGCCAAACCTAGTAAGGTGCAGGGTAGGATTTTCCATCATAGCCTTATCAAACTCATAATGCTTGAAGAATTGCAGAGGAGGGATAGAGTTGAGAGCATCTTCTCTTATGGGGTGAATTTGAGCCAGAACCCCAGCCTAAGGACAAAAGGAAGACTTCATCCAATAAATATTCAACAACCCAGAGTAGTAAAAGGAAAAGAAGAGCCATTTCCCCAGTGATTACAGAGGAGCCAACATCTTCTTCTAAGTCCAAGAGAGCCAAAAAGAAGCTTGATTTCAGCCAAGCTACAAAAGGGCAAACTAGTGCCTATGATAAAAATGTCTTGAACCTTGTTGGCCCTTGGTTATGGAAGGAAGTGAAGAACAAGGAAGGAAAGGTAAAAAGCGAGCTTTGTGGGAGACATAGTAACTGTCACTGAGTCGAAGTGAGCAAAAGAGCAGAAAAGATGGAGCGAAGTGTAGAAAAGAAAGCCATTAGATGAGGAGATCAGGGATGACAGATCAACAAGGAAGAAGGATCGTGGACAACTCAACAAGTAGAGAAAGCCATCATTGGATGCTTTGGAGCACCGCACGATGAAGAAGGAAAGACATGCTGGCGAAGCCCAGAAAAAGTGGGTCAAGTTGACTTAGGGTTTTAGACACCTAGGGTTTTGGTATCTAGGGTTTTGGCACCTAGGTTTTGACCTAAGGCTGTCAGTGAGGGATTATGATGTATAAATGAAGGTCAAGAGTGCCTGGGTCATGTGGGTCATTGAGTATTGGTATGATATTGTTGTTATAGCTCTGTTGTGGAGGGAGAGGATTGTATTGTGAGATCTTCAACTGTGTGCGAAGGCCAAGTCCTATAGCTGGGTGCGCAGGAAGGGGAGAGAAAGAGAGAGAAGAAAGAAGATCTTCTAGCTAAAAGCGCATATAAGAATTGTATACTTTACCTTAATAAATCATAAGCATAGTTCTGTGGATGTATCCCTAGAGAGAGAGTGAACCACATATATTTTGTGTCATATGTGTGATTGATGCCTGGATCTCTGTCATTGTTATATTGTTATTTGCAGTCTTATGTTATATCAGATCTATAGTTGCGTAGGATACACCTAGATGATAAGTGATATATGAATGTTGTATTGTTGTTGTGATAGACCCACTTGATATTCCCCTGGTTGTAGACATTCCTGTCCTGCAACCCCCCTCTTAGCTACTTCGGGTGAGACTGCATCTACTTTACAGGTGTTGCCGAAAGGGCCAGTAGCTAGGGCTTGTTGGTGTGCTCTTGGAGTGAACCTTGGGTCTTTCGCTGTGCCAAAAAATGGTTCTGTTGCCATGACATGAATCTGTGTAAGGGAATGTCAAGGTGGTTCCCATCGAAGACATAGATTCAAAAGTGGATAGAGGATCAAGAGAGGGACTTCACAGAAGCCCAAAACAAGAACCCTAAGCTAAGTACTGAAGGTTGGCTACAGAGACACATCTTCACTGATATTCATGAGATCTTCTTTGAAGGAATCCATCAAGAGATATACGAGTGGTTAGCTAGGTTAGTCGATACCCAGGTCGAGATCAGATCTAGACCTCTTGTGGTCTGGGCGTTGGAGTTGATTAAGAAGGTTAAGAGAGTCGACAACGCTGTATCAAGGGATATAGATCATTGGTTCGATAATACCATTGGAGGGTATATCACCGATTTTTCTATTGACAGAACATAATCATATAGCCAAGCTGAGAGATACTTCTTCAAAGGACCCACAGGAAAATTTTTACAATTTCTGAGGATAAGAATCAAGATGTTGTTGCATGAAAAGAATGTCTTGAAGATATAGTAGATTGGTTGG
Organism: Picea abies; assembly: GCA_900067695.1. Classification (NCBI taxonomy): domain Eukaryota; kingdom Viridiplantae; phylum Streptophyta; class Pinopsida; order Pinales; family Pinaceae; genus Picea; species Picea abies. The sequence continues at coordinate 11,291 of CBVK0100097098.1, forward strand.
ATCTGAAAAGGCTAATGTTCAAGAATTCAGACAGCGACATCGACACAAAAGTTGGGCATACACACAGTGGGAAAGTATTTTGAGGGGTTAACCTTGAGAACCTGTTAAAGAAAAAATACAGAGATGAGGGTTTCTACAGTGGAGAAGAGGTAGATCTGACAGACAAAGAACATTCAGAACTCACTAGAGCAGAGGAATAGGAAGTTGAAGAACTTTTCCAGAACGAGATAGAAACATCAGGAACTGCGCAGACCACTGAAGTAAGTAATATCAATCCTTCTGTTATTTCAGAAACACTAAGTAATCAAAATATTCCGAATCACCAGAGTCTGCAGACTACTATTACTAGTAGTTCAACATCTACTCAGACAGGAAACCTAGGAAGCTCTATGGTAGAAGAGATGAGGCTCCCTATCTTTAAAGGAGATGGATCTGAAGATCCTGATCAACACTAGTTCTTGTGCGAGGCCATATGGAACATTAAAAATATTATTGATGAAGTTGTTAAAATAAACCAGTTTAGCACTACGTTGAGGGATCACATGCTGAGCTGGTACTTGAATCTTGTGCATGGACTTGCACAGCCTAAGCCACTAAATGAGATCAATAATGCACTGGTTTTAGAGTTTAAAAACCCTAAGTTGGAGTCACAGTGTATTACTGAGCTGAAGGAGATCAAACAGAAGGCAACCAAACCTGTTTGGGAGTTCGATCAGAGATTGAAGACCCTAACAGGCCGATTGACTTTTAAGATCCCAGATGAGCAGAACAAAGAATGGTTCATTGCTGCTCTTTTACTACACATTAGAGTTCTCCTGATGCAGTAGAAGATTGCATCGTAGGCATAAGCTTTGGAGATCACCATGAAGCTTGAATCAACACCTATGGGAGAATCTAGCTCAGGCATGACTAGATCTTGAGCCAACTGACTAGTTTGTCTTTGTAGGTTGAGGATATGAAGAAGGACAAGGGGAAGGACAAAAGAGAATATATCTGGTGTATAAGATGCAGATTTGAAGGTCATAATAAAGAAAAATATCCACTGTGTCATAAATATTTGGCCTCAGGAGTGCTGAGCCTTTTGAAGCAAGTTACCCTGCCTTGGTGCGAAGTATGCAGAAACCGACATCTCCCTGGTGAATACTACTATATGCGGAAGTATGTTCAGACACCCACAAACTTGTACTGCACATTCTGTAAGTCCATAGGGCACGATGATAGAGATTGTAGGGATTTTGACCTGATGCACGAAAGATCAAGAGACATATACAAGATCCAAGGCGAAGTACACCAAGAAGGAAACAATGAACAGTATAATTCTGCAGAAAGAGGAAGTTTCAATCCTTGCGCTGGATACAGAGGAAGAGGATGAGGAGGAGGTATGGGTCGAGGATGAGGACAAATAATCTGTTATGACTACGTGCAGCCAGGACATTTAGCAAGGGACTGCCAGAACCCTTGCACAACCTGCAGTTATTGAAATTCCTTCGAGCATGTCATCGAGGACTACCCTTTGCTGCTAGCTAAGCTTCAGGAAAAACGAGGACCTCAGCAAAACCCACAAGTGCAACTGATATATGCTAAACCTCATGGAGCATACCCTAGAGTCATTGTTATCACTCAAGGAGGCGTTGCTACAGGAGAAGACAGAGTAGCCCAAGGAAAGACTACAGATGACCACGGTGTCAGGAAAGCTACAGAGAATACCCCAACGTTCGATGCTAAGAAAGGAAGACAAATATTTGAGGAGGAAAGAAAAGAGTTCAAAAGAGATCAAGTGTCTTCATCAAAGAAACAACCAGAAATCAAAGAATATGGTATGCCTCAGGCGTTTGATCAGTCTGCGTCGCCAACAGAAGGAAAAGAGGTAAGAAAACTCATGGAATTTTTGTGCACTTGTGTTAAGTTGATTCAAGATAAAAACGTTGTACATAAATTACAAGATTTAATCAAGCAGTATGAGATACGAAAGATAGACTCCTTAATGAATAGGGAAGTGCACCAAATTGGGAAAAGGAGAAGGGCAAATAAAGAATTACACCTGAATGCTCAAATGGGAGAATATGATATAGACTATGTGGTCCTCGACTTAGGGTTGGAGGTCAATGTCATGACGAAGCAAACCTGGTCACTGATGGGAAAACCAAAGTTGATCTATTCCCCTATCAGGCTTAGAATGGCTAATTAGCGAGTTGTCAACCCATTTTGATGATTGGAGCATGTCCTTGTGGACATCGATGGAGTTAGAACCTTTGCAGATTTTGAAGTAATTGAAATTGTTGATGACAACTGCCCTTATCCTGCATTATTAGGAATTGATTGGGCCTTCAACAATTCTACTGTTGTTGATCTAAAGAAGAGGCGTATGACATTTGAAAGAGATGGCTTTAGGGTAATTACATCTTTAGATCCAGATGATGGTCCTCGATACATAGAGCCTATCATAGAAGAAGACCACGCGTACGAACTAGAAAACATCTACAAACTAACAACTAGACAACATGATTATATCAATCCTACAACCAATGGGAATCTGAGCTGGAGAAGCGACAACACATGTTCATCAGACTTAGAAGAAGCACTGGAGAACTGGTAGAACCATATGTATGAAGTCTCTACCAGAAGATGTGCTAGACTAATCAGAGAGGTTCACTGGATCGACACAACAGTGAGTAACTTACCTGCATTTGATGGGCTGAACCCTTTAGAAAACTTCTTATCAGAGTTTGAGAAAATTGTACCAACACAATAGAGGATGTTGGCAATGGATGAGGCCATGAAAGCCACACTAGAAATATGGTGGGGGACACACAAAGGAAACATCACAGACTGGACATAATGCCGAACTTTGATGACAACGCGGTTCTCAACACAAGTGGGAAGTTTCAAAATGAGGTACACAGGTCGAAGTTGCCCAAAGGACCATGTGCGAAGCTGCGAAGAGGCCTGGAGTGACATTCCTCGAGAACAATGGATGCACATATTCATTAACACGCTGGACACGATCCCTATCAAATGGTACCTTCAAGCAGAGCTACGTCTCGTCACTTCAGATTGGGAAGGTATGATCCATAATTTTGTAACCACCTTTTTGTTTGAAAGTGAATTTCCTTCAGTAGACCAAGGATTACATATTGTGAGACAGAAAGTAATTAAGGAGGCATCTGGCCTCCCTTTGGAGCAATAAGAGGATGAATGGACCGCGCCATTCCAGAAATTGCAAGGATGTTACAACATTAATACCGATGAATATGAGGATCCGAGGAAGGTAAAATCAATGAGACAGAAGGCCACATAAATGTGGAAGGACCAAGAGTTGAGCTTCCATTCATAGGACAACCGATCAAAATAAAGAAAGTCAATATTGGGACAGAGGAGACACCAAATCTTGCCAATGTCGGAGATTATTGGGATGCTGCTACCATTGACAAGATTACAGAGTTATTGCATGAATATCAGAACTTGTTCCCGACCAAGTTCACTGGTATGAAGGGAATCAAAGGGCCTATGGGTGAGATGAGAATACCTTTGAAACTGGATGCGAAGCCAGTCAAGCAAAGACCTTATAGACTGAACCCAAAATACAAGGAAAATGTGAAGATCGAGCTCGACAGAATGATGGAAGCAGGGATTATTGAACTTGTCGAAGAGTCAGATTGGATCAGCCCTATGGTGGTACAAGAAAAGAAGATAGAAGAAATCAAGATCTGTGTGGACCTCAAAAAGTTGAATGATGCCTGTTTGCATGACCCTTTCCCTACACCATTCACAGACGAAGTTTTGGATAACGTGGGAGGCTAGGAAGTATATTCTTTTACATACAACTTTTTGAGATACCATCAGATCCGCATTGCCAAGGAGGACCGTCATAAGACTACGTTTTCCACAGAGTGGGGATCCTACTAATATACAATAATGCCATTTGGATTGAAGAATGCCCCAACCATCTTTTCCAGGGTGGTGGTCGAAGCATTGAAAGAATTTTTGCATAAATTTTTAGAAGCATACTTTGATGACTAGACTGTTTTTAGTTTGTTAAACAATCATATTGAATGTCTAAGGCTAATGTTGGACAAATGCAGGCAGTGTCAAATTTCTTTGAATATGAAGAAATGCATCTTCTTCTCACCATTTAGAGTGCTATTAGATCATATTGTATGCAAGCATGGATTGCTAGTTGACCCATCTAAAATTGCAATTATAGTTGATTTTCCACCTCCTACTTTAGTCAAACAACTATGCACTACGCTGGGCCATACTGGATATTACAGGAAATTTATCAAAAGATATGCCCAAATTACAACACTAGTGGAGAAGCCTCTGAAGAAGTACTTCTAGTATGAGTGGATAGATGAATGTCAGCAGAGCTTCGATGCACTGAAACAGAAGATGGTTACAATGCCCATTCTGGTTTTTCCAGATTGGAGCAAAGAATTCCATGTGCATGTCGATGCATCTTCTATTGCATTAGGAGAAGTACCGGAACAACCTGGAGAAGGGGACATTGATCATCCATTAGAATTTTCTAGGAGGAAGCTATCCACAGCTGAAGTTAATCACACCACTATAGAGAGAGAAGGACTAGCCATGGTGTATGCATTGCAAAAATTCTGCCACTACTTGTTGGGAGGACACTTTAAAATGTTTACTGATCACTCCACGTTGAAGTACATAGTAAACAAGCCAGTGTTGGGGGGGTGAATATGCAGATGGCTTCTTCTGTTTCAAGAATATGATTTTGAGATCATAGTTAATCTAAGAAGAATGAACAAGGGCCCAGACCACTTATCAAGGTTGGAACAAGGTAAATAACGTACCAGTTTGGAGGATACATTAACAGATGCAGAACTACTTTCCATTACTAATATTGATGACCACTTCATAGACATAGTCAAGTTCCTGTCAACAGGAATGGTTCTAAGTGAGTATACAATTCCTTAGAAGAAACAACTAGTGGTGCGTGCTGTAGACTTTTCACTTATAGCTGGACAACTGTACAAAATGGGACCAGATGAAATATTAAGGAGGTGTGTTATGGAGACAGAGCGACCACTGATCCTCGTATAAGCTCATGAAGGCATCGCAGGAGGACATTACTTAGGGAAAGCAACTGCACAAAAGGTTCTGCAAGCTAGTCTTTGGTGGCCTACGTTACATAGAGATGCTAAAGAGTATGCCAAAGCATGTGATGTATGCCAGAGAATTGGAAAACCATCCCGAAGAGATGAAATTCCATTAGCACCGTAGATGACCCTACAAGCATTTGAATAGTGGGCCATTTACTTTATGGGACCTATAAACCCACCAGGAAAGCACATAGGAGAAAGGTACATTATTACTGCGACATAATACTTAACTAGATGGGCCGAAGCCGAAGAAACCAAGGACTATAGTGCAACTACAACTGCGGGTTTTATATTTGATGACATAATAACCAGGTTTGGATGCCCTAAGATCCTTATGAGTGATCAAGGTACACACTTCATCAATAAGACAGTTGAAGCCCTGATTGAAGAATTTTCATTCCACCATTAGAAGAGTACACCTTACCATCCACAAGCAATTGGAACGATTGAAGCATTCAACAAGATCTTAGAGACAACATTAACAAATATTTGCAGCATGAACATGGATGGCTAGGATTTAAGAGTACCAACAATACTCTGGGCTTATAGAACCACTTGCAAGAAATTAACAATGTAGACCTCCTTCAAGTTGGTTTATGGTCTTGAAGCTATTGTCCTGATGGAATACTTAGTACCAAGCCTGAGAATTGATGCATTTACAGACATTGATGATACCGACGTTGTTTGTGAGAGGCTTGCACAGTTGGTTGAACTGGAAGAAGACATATTCATTGTAGGATTGCATCAACAAGTTCAGAAGGAACGAGAAAAGGCCCATCATGATAGGCACATCAAGAAGAAGACATTCAAACAAGGTGATTTAGTATTGGTGTATGACAGTAAGTTTATCAAACACCCTGGGAAGTTCATAATGCATTGGATCAGACCATATGAGATTGCCCATGAAGGAGCAGCTACGCAGCTGAAGACATTAAAGGGAGACTGAAGGAAGGATTGGTGAATGGGAGTCAGTTGAAGGAAGAATTGGTGATTGGTGAAGGGTCCAGGTACCAGGTGTAGTTGAAACTGGGTACCAGACACTGAAAAGACAGTCTGCACAAGGATGGAAAGGAGGCATAAAGCAAAAAACAAGGGCTGCACTACGCAGTCGAAAGTCGAAGTAAAACAAGAGGATCAGATCTGAAGTGCCCCGGGAGGAGTCACAGGTGAGTGTTGGGGACCTGTTGGCCCTTGGTTATGGAAGGAAGCAAAGAACAAGGAAGGAAAGGTAAAAAGTGAGCTTCGTGGGAGACATAATAACTGTCACTGAGTCGTAGTGAGCAAAAGAGCAGGAAAGATGGAGCAAAGTGCGAAAAAGAAAGTCGTTAGACGAGGAGATCAGGGATGACAAATCAACAAGGAAGAAGGATCATGGACAACTCAACAAGAAGAGAAATCCATCATTTGATGCTTTGGAGCACCGCACGATGAAGAAGGAAAGACAGGTTGGCGAAGCTCGAAAAAAGCGGGTCAAGTTGACCTAGGGTTTTAGGCACCTAGGGTTCTGGTATCTAGGGTTTTGTCACCTAGGTTTCAACCTAAGGCTGTCGGTGAGGGATTGTAATGTATAAATAAAGGTCAAGAGGACCTGGGTCGTGTGGGTCATTGAGTATTGGTATGATATTGTTGTTATAACTTTGTTGTGGAGGGAGAGGATTGTATTGTGAGATCTTCAGCTGTGTGCGAAGGTCAAGCCCTGCAGTTGGGTGTGTAGGAAGGGGAGAGAAAGAGAGAGAAGAAAGAAGATCTGCTAGCTAAGAGCGCATATAAGAGCTGTATGCTCTACCTTAATAAATCATAAGAAAATTTCTGTGGACGTAGCCCTAGAGAGAGGGTGAACCACGTATATTTTGTGTCGTATGTGTGAATGATGCCTAGATCTCTGTCATTGTTGTATTGTTATTTGTAGTCTTATGTTAGATCAGATCTATAGTTGCACAGGATAGACCTAGATGATAAGTGATATATGAATTCTATATTGTTGTTGTGATAGATCCACTTGATATTCCCCTATAGACATTCTTGTCCTGCAACCCCCCTCTTAGCTGCTTCAGGTGAGAGTGCAATTGCTTCACAGGTGCTACCGAAAGGGCTAGTAGCTAGGGCTTGTTGGTACACTCTTGGAGTGAACCTTGGGTCTTCCCCTGTGCCAACAAATCTACCTTCTATAGATTCAGAGGAGGAGGTAGAGCTTATAGAAGAAGAGGTACATGAGAAAGAATCTCCTGAAGAAACAACACTTGGAGTCCAAAGTTCTAAACATGAAGCCCCTAATTTTCAAGCTCCTGAATAAGCACCTTTCTCACTTGAAGCTCAAGATCTAGAGGTCCCTGAAGCATCAACAAGCAAACATCGTAAGTCAACATCAAAGAAGATAAAAAATATTGAGGAAGAATTCATGGAGCTGAGGTTATTGGGAAAGGTGGTCAAATCCCAAAATGAGACCATCACAAGGACATCATCAGAGGTAAGAGACTGCTTTCAAAGACTAGCTAAAATGCATGTTAAATTGGAAAAGAAGAACAAAAGGTTGGTTGAAGAAAACAAGAAGTTGCACAAGGTAGCTAGATGTTTGAAGATGAAACTAAGGCTCAAAGATGCAAGTATTATAGCTCATCCAGGCTTGGAGAAGCTAGCAGAGGCTGCAAAGAACTTGAATGAGTAACCTTGAAGTTTGAAAGATTGAAGGAATTTCTTTTTTGAAGTTTTGATGAAGATTTTCAAAGCCAGTGGTTTCGGTAGCTTTCATGGTTTTCAAAAGGCACTGTTAGCTGCTGAAAGCTCCTCTTTCGACAACTTACTCTAATGATTTTATGCTTCTAACCCACCGAAAGTGCAGGAACTGGCAAAATACTCATTTTTTTCTCAGATCGAGGATTTTTGTTTCCATATCATGTGGGAATGGTTTTTAAGGAAAGATAAGAATTAAAGGGATACAGATCATCATCCTTTTCCATATTTTGAGGCAGATGATAAGGCAAGAAGACTAAGTGGATTTTCTATTTTTGGCCAAAATTGCTCAGTTTTCAAAGAAGGAATTCGAAAGTGTTCTACTATCTTATGAAAACTATGAAGACTACTGAGGAGATCGAATATTGTTGAAGACTAGTTGATAAGGGTTTGACCCTTAAATCAGGGCTCAATCTTACACATCATATTAATTTGATCTTGTTTTATTTTTAGTATATCAGATCCAGTTTTATAGGATCTTCAACTTGTTTGTAAAGGCTATAAAGCCTATGAATTTCAAAAAAGAAAGTGTTGTTTAGTTAGACTGACAAGGAAGGATGGCATGGGAATGTCCCCATCCACTATAGAAATGTTTCAAAATTTGTAAGAGACTTTTATGAATGAATACAAAGGCATTATATTTCCTGATTCCCATGTCTTGTTTAAGTGGTGAAGTTTTTCCCTGATGTAACTTGTTACTTTCTTGTTTCACATGATTTTTCTTTCTCTATTGTCTATGAGAAGATAATGTGCATGATTTTTTATTAACACCCTATGCTGGCTCGAAACAATATTTATGTTTTCTTCCAAGTTTGAAATGTAGAATTCAGATAAGCTCTACTCTGCATTTGAAATGAATTTAAATCCATTCTTATTTTCCCATTTTATAAGCTCAAAGGATCCACTGACATGATTATCCTACCTGGTCACATTTTGTCTTAGTTATTCATTCATCTATCCTCTTAACCTCTTGACTCCATTTTTCCCAATGGCCCTTTTTGTGGTCTCAACCAAAAAATCTAAAAACAAATCCTATTTTGCGTAGCTAGCCTAAGACCCATACTCAAACAAATCTAAATCTGATAGAGAGATCCCTCTTTGAGTCTTGGAGGGCTAGATTCTCGACTCGAAGTGGTTTTGTGGTTATCCCTGCCGATTTCCTCCTCAACCTGGGAAATTACAGGGTGATAACATAATGGCGACCATACTGGAGAACTTTCTCTAGTAGTGCACTTCAAGTTCTAGATCCGATCATTGATGGTGGACAGTGACCAGACACAATAAGGATGAGATCATTCACCTGGTGACTCCAATCAGCTCCATACAGTGCCAAATCAAAGACTCCATTGGAGGAAGAACCTGAAATATGACCAAGAAATCCGGAAGGGCCAGGTATTCAAGCTCAAACTGTATTCAAGACATCATTGGTTTTTTTTGTCATTATGTCCTATCGTATTCTAAACCTGATCAAGAGTACATTGTTGAAGCTTACACGAATCATCTGCAAATTGATGAGCCTAAAGAGACTAAACCCCAAGTTGTGGATCATGTACATAATCATACACCTGTGCACATCCTAGATATACTTGTAGAAAGCCCAGTGAGACATAAGCCTCTTGCTTTATTTCCTTTCCTTGTTAAAAAATCAGACAATTGTAGCCCCCTTGCTTCACCCCCTATACCAGTAAAATTCCCAGACAAATATAAGCCTCTAGATTTGCCTCATATGCTCCATGACCTCCCTGTCAATTACATCAATAATCTACCCAGGTTTGATAGGGAAAATGTGAAGATCACTGCTAAAAAACATGTCCAAAGTCTTGAGGATTTTCTTGATCTTTTTGAGGTGGAAGATGATGATGTCAGCATCAAAATGTTTGCCCTATCATTACACAGTAAAGATAAAAATTGGTTTAAGAGTTTTCCAGCTGCAAGCATTAGCAACATCCATCAATTCACGCAAATTTTCCTAGATCGATGGGTGATCATGGGAAATATATTTCTCATCCTAGACGAATATGAACATATGAAAAGACAGTTGGGAGAGACAGTGCAACATTTTTCAGCTAGGTTCAATAGGGTGTATAATGCAGTGCCTGCTGATATAAGACCTCCCCCATGATTATCTCACTTGCATTTCCCCGATGCTTTTGATCCAGAGATGGCCTTTAAGTTAAGGGAAAGGAACACTGTAACCCTGGAATAAATACAAAATGTCGCAGTTGATGTAGAAGCCAATCTGCTGAGCAAAAGGTCCAAGCTAAGAGTAGAAGAAAAAACTAGAATAGAAAAGAAACATATGACATCTTTAGAAGTGAAAATAGATGCGTTGGAAAACACTGTAAAAGAGATGATGTAGGAAATTAGTAGGAAAGAGGCACTTCCTATTCAAAAACCTCATATCCCACTAGTTCCAAAAACGACAAAGGTCAATATTCCTAAAAAGTCTACAACTCAACCTTGGTATCAGGGACTGAAACATGATAGTTTCATGTATTCAATTCACAAACAGTCAAAGATGAAGTTCAAAATTAGAGGATGGTGGGGAATTCCCCTGACATGATATGCATGTTCAATGGAATTTCATCCATGGATGATTTACCTAGGCTTGATTGATATGATGATGATGATACCACAATAGATTTTTCAAAGAAATCAACAACATATGATTGGGAGGAAGAAGATCATTTGCAATCCCAGCATGACAATCAATCTGTACATGGAAATTATGACAACTATGATTAAAATGAAGAAAGTTTTGGAGTAAGTGTATAGACTTTACCCTCATGTTTCTCCTCTTTTCAATTTCTGAGAAAAATTTCTGAACGAGTTGTAAATAGTGAAGAAGAAAACCCCTTTGATGAAATAGTGAAGGATGTCATTGACGATAAAGAAACCATTTTAGATCCAGGATTACAATATCCAAGTTTCTTTGATTTTCAAAGTTTAGGAGAAAATGCAGAGCCCGAAGCAAAATTTGAAACATTGAAGTGTAACTTTGTACCATTAGTTTTTGACTCATTCAAAATCTTGAAGGAGACTCTTGAGCAGATTTTGAAGGTTAAGCACATAGAAAGCTAGAACCTTTCATGTGAATCAATGAAGCAATCTTGTCAACCCTTCAGGATGCCATAACAAAATTTTTAGATGATATGTGTAGATAGGAGCCTTTTTCGACATTCAATTATGGACTGAAAAACATATATGATTGTGACATGATTAGACAATCAACTTCATTGCCTGATTCAGTAGGAGGATCATGACAAATCCCCTCAGAGAATTTGCAGTCATGTAAGGAAGCATTGGAGGACACATAAAGCATAGGTACAAAATCAAGTCATGAGGTTGAACTGTTTGAAGTTGAAAATCAAAGGATGGGCCAGGACTATATTGATCCTGTAAATACATATATGGAGAAATTTTTCAATATAAGATCCTTTTCCATTTCTAGTATTTCTCCTATTTTTAAGGTTTATCAAATTTTTTGTGGTGAAGACCATGCTGGAAACTACTCTCAAGCACCATCAACAGGCCTAGTTCTAAGTTTGATCAAAAGCGATAAAGAAGTAAAATTATCAGAGAAAATGCTAGATTGGCTTCACTGACATTTTTCCATTACTTAACGGAAATATAATTTTAGTAGGTTAGATTAGATAGGTGTGAAAATAACTTGCTGGGCAAGCATGTGTTTTATTTTTGTTTTTATTTTATTTCAAAACTCAGTCAAAGTCATAATGAATAATCAACTGGTGTCCAGTCACTAAGTTGCAAGACAGATCATGATACAAGTGGTGGGATCAACTGAATGGACAAGGCATTGATTTACAAAGTTCGAGATCTGAGATTCTTGACACCTCCTAAGGAGCTTCCATCCCCAATTGGAGCCTATGTTAGGGTCCTATGATATAGTTGTCTGGTCTCTAGTTATCTATTTGGAAATTTTCTCTGAATCATTTTGAGAGTGTCTTCATGTTAAGAAAATCAGAGTAAATGGTCTAGAGGTGTATCTTATGTTTCAAAAAGGTGTCCAGGTATATCCAAAGCTGGCAAATGATTTTTTGAGATCTTGAATGCAAAAGTGTCAAAGGTTATTTTTCGGCAGCTAAGGGTCGGTTTTCAATGTGTTATAAGCTACCAAAAGTTCTCACTTTCGTCAGCTAAAAAGTCAGGCACGGGGTGTTCTTAGCTGCCGAAAGCACAGAGTCTGCAAATGGTTAGACTGTCCCATCGAAATCTAAAACCACCATCAGTACACATGTCATGATGATCTTAAGTCCTGCCAAAATCATCTCCAGATATGATTTTCTTGGTCTCAATCATTTATTTGGTTTTTATTTATTATTTGATGAGAGATTTGAAACCCCGAGATGTCTATTTGAAACCCTGCGATCATCAAAAATCATTACCATGGTCTCCTCATGAGAAAAATCATAACTGTGAGTTGGTGTTTAAAAACACATTATCATCTAAGCTATTCGTTTTCATCATTTTTAAAGGTTTTCCATCCAAGACAATTGTTTGTTTCATGAATTTCCCTCATCTGTCTTTTCTTTATCCTTTTTCCTAGCGCCAATCTCCTATCCATCAACCCGGATTTCAGTTTCTTGAAGGTATTAACAGGTTTTTTGCAGATGTCTATTGGAGGAGAATTTCTCAGGAAAGAGCTTAATGATATAGCATATCTGGAATCTCACCCTGAGATTTTCCATATGTTTAGAGATGTTGGATGCTACAGGTATTGTGAAAAACTACAAGGTTTTCACCAGGGAGTGGCTGAGGCATTTTCCTTAAACGTTGATGGAGCCAAGGCCAAAGTGGGAACAATTGAGATGCAAGTTGATGAAGTCATTGTTGCAACAACAACAAAGATACCTGGGACTGGTGAAAGATGGTTTAAAAAAACCATTACTAAAGAGATCGAGTTCAGGTCTTATCTCAAGCCTGAACACAAATGTATTATTTGGAAGAAAGATACCCCTAGATCTTACTGTTATTGGATAAATCGGTAGGTGCGGACACTAACTGATCTCTCTAGATCCACCTAGATCTAGAACAAAACACACCAGAACATGATGCTTTCCTTAAGTTTTAGATATTGAATTTACTAACTAAAGAGGGATAGGTGACATACAGTTTAAACGCCACTTTCTCTCACCATCACCATCCTAGCTTTGTTCCAACACTCAGACAATGATGAACCTGCAAAAGAACGCAACCAAACAAAGTGATAGTAATAGCATAAACTCAATATAAACTTATGTATGTGATCAAGGAATCATACAATAAAACACAACAATATTTATAGGAAAGAATCATATTCCTGTATCATATTAAATGTGAAAGAGAGATTACAACCATGGCCTTGATGTCATAAGGTCCCTTCCAACTGTCCCTCATTCCCCACACACTTCTTTCTCCAAGGATTCTGAGACCATGGATTTGATAGCTACTCACAATCTATCTTGACAAAGCAAATCTCAAAAGCCACTCTAACCATGCTAACAATCCCAAGCCAAAAACAACTAACTTTCTCCATGAGAGCTCCTCTCCTTTTATAAGCTGAAGAGGATAAGGTGAGGAGGTTAGGATGATCCCACTAAATCATGAAAGTGAGTAAGATCCAAACCACTCGGATGCCACCTCACCATGGAAGTTTCTCCTTCTAGAAGCATCGAGAATATGCTCATTTTCCCCACGTATGAGCATTCTCGCACCCTGCTTATAGAGAAACCTGTGAACCCCTCACAACCCAGCTATGGTGTAGCCTGTGAGAATCAATCATTCTCGCACCTTGCTTATATAGAAACCTGTGAACATCCTCTTTAATAGGGTTTTTACAAAGGAAAATGCAACTTCTTTTCTCAGGAAAAGGTCTTCTCCCTTCTTTCTTCAGGAACTCAGGCCACTGACCCCTATGAAGACTACAGATAGGTTTATGTCATTAACGGTCATAGGGATGACGAAAATAATGTGTAATAGAGAGCCCCCCAAAGTATGAAGTTAGAACAAAGTGATAGTTGAAATACTTTGTCGAGTGTGTGTAGGGAACAAGGAACAGTCAGTCGGAAACCTGCCAACAAGCAAGGAAATACAGTATAATAATATATCATCAATGAGGTAGGAATTCCCATACTTAGAATACAAATGACTCAAAGCATAAACACTGACGTGCGAAGATCTATGTCAAGTAAGACAGGTCACGGCCACCAAACATACACTATGGATCCATGCCAATATGACTCAAATCTGAACATAGCCACCAAAAATACACTGTGGATCTATGTGTTAAAGACTCAAATTTGAACATAGCCACGAGACATACAATGTGGATCTATGCAACAGTAAAAACTGAATATACTCCAACACAACCTGAATCTATCAGAAAAGACCCTAGGTCTTCATCTCCACCACTCTATAGTACAAATCTAACCTTGTGAATACATGTGTCGAAGTCGAACATGGTAGAAAACACTTGATTACTGGTCAATGATGAGAATTGTTAACAAGAGCGAGGGAAATCACCATTAATGTTAATGACTCCCAAGGTACACTAGTACAATCCAACGGATGTGAATTAATGAGTTTAATTCGAACACTCGACGAAATCTCCCGATCAGGGGTCAATAATGAAAACCCATTGTCAAAAGCGAGGAAAATTGCCATTGAGGCATGCAAGTTCCAAGGTACCAATTAGTTTCTAAGTCTAATTCCTGGATAATGAGTTGAAGTCTACAGGAAAAGACTCGTCACAGGAGGGCCTTAATGTATCCCACATCAATGACACGAAACAAGTAACAAGATTTGATGTAGATCAGAGTAACAAGTGATTTAGGATTGACTCAGGAATGGCCGACGCAATAGAAGGATTTAAGGATTGTAGAAATGGACGACGCAATAGAAGGCTTTCGAGGTTGAACTTCTCTTTGAACATATTGATGACATGACAACTGTCTTGAAAACACTGACTCACCAATAGGGATCACAAACTGATTTGTAATCTTATAAAGGAGTATGATCAAGAGACGAACGAATTTTCCAACCTAGACACAAGGAGAGTGAAAGGGTGTCATGTTCAAAAGTGAATCTTCCACTGAATACAGGTTTAGATACATTTCTTTCCAAATTTCCCCCCCACCATTTCTGGCGAGTACCTCTTTATTTTTATGCTAGCTTGAGGAGGATAACATATGCTTGTAATGTAAGCTCATCCTTTGGATGAGTCCCTCAGAGTATGTTTAAAGAACCCTAGGAAGGAGTGGTTCAGTCCCATAAGGGCCTTTTGATGTTTGTTTAACAAGTCCAAAGATAGAAAACTTGAGGGTTTTTCATGTTTTGAGAGTCTAAAAAATACTTAAAGAAAACTCTCCCAGTTCCTTTTTCATAAATTAGTTTGACGAGACCGAAAAAGTGATAAACTATCGCTCATCAAACGTTTTCTTCAAATACTTTTACGAGCGTGAAAATAACAAGATCGCTCGACAATATTTTCATGTTTAGAGAGTCTGAAAATAAATTAAAGGGAACTGCAGTGGGTTCCTTTTTCATATAGCCTTTACGAGTCTGAAAAAGTGATAAAAGTATACTCAGTTGCATTCTCATGTATTTACGAGCACGAGAAATAACAAAGACTAAGTTCGGTAACTTATTCGCATGTTTTTACGAGCATGAGAAAGAACAAAGACTAAGCTCGGGATTGTTTTCATTTTTACGCAAGCTTTAAAACAAAACAAAACTACGCTTGGGATAGATTTTATTTTTACACAATCTTAAAAACTAAACAAAACTATGCTTGAACCTGGTTTGATTTTTACACAAGCTTGAACCAAAGGAAACTATGCTTGGACCTGGTTTCATTTTTACACAAGCTTGAATCAAAGGAAACTATGCTTGGACCTGGTTTCATTTTTACACAAGATTGAACTAGAGGAAACTATGCTTGAGGTAAGTGGTTTCATTTTTACACAAGCTTGAACCAGAGGAAACTATGCTTGGACCTGGTTTCATCTTTACACAAGCTTGAACCAAAGGAAACTATGCTTGAGGTAAGTGGTTTCATTTTTACACAAGCTTGAACCATAGAAAACTATGCTTGGACTTCCCAACACATAACACATGGATGGTTGGTACTTAGCTGCCAGCTTAAGAAACTAGCGGCTCTACTTCAGGACGAATTCCAGAGGATGAAAGTATTGCCCCCCAAGCTTCATTTCATCCAATAAAAAAGGTGGAGGAAAGAAGCTTCAAATACTAGACGAAGGACTTGACTCAAACAGAGAGGGGGAAAACTATTTCATTTTTTAACGATCTTGACATAGAAACAAAAACTATGCTTGTAACCTCTGTTTCATTTTTATTTTTTAACGAGGTTTCCACAGAGATGAAAAACTATCCTCGTAACAGGTTTCATTTTTTAACGAGCTTGAAATCATAAAACCATGCTCAAGGCTGGTTTCATTTTTAAATGAGCTTGAAATCAAAATATCATGCTCAAAGACCTCTGTTTCATTTTTTAACAAGGTTGCCTCAGAGATGCAAAAGCTATCCTCGGAGTCTCTCTTCTTGATCATGGATTCGAAGAGGACAATGCTCCGGAATGACACCATGTCAAGGGCCAAAACTCGGTCATGGATTCTAAGAGGTCTTCACTGGAAGGAAGTAACACACTTTAGAAGGACACCATGTCGAGGGTCGCGATAGGAGTAAAGAGATCAAGCTCTAACAACCCTATCGAAGAGATCACCATGTCAACTACTGGATCTAAGTCATCAGAAGTTGAAGCCATGGGTGACAATGCCACATAATTGACCTATGGCGGGGGCAATACCATCTGCATATAAGAACCATTTAGGGAGGCAGTCCAGTCAGAGTCAGTGAACGAAATTTGATCAACAGTCACAACTCGTCCATTGTGAGGGAAAGATATCACACGAAAAAGAGTAGAGACAATAGATTTCATGGCATAGACATAATCTCACCCAAGGAGTAAAGAAAAATCCAAGGAGTCTTGGACGACCATGACATCAATAAAGACATTTTTCCCTCCTAAAGTTACAGGAAACTGAGGAAGGGTCCCTAAAGGTTGTCTGGTTCTTATTTAAAAGCTAACAAATTTTGCGTAACTGGGGCAAGTTGAGGACAACCCAAAGCTTTCCAAGAAAAGGAGGACAAAATGCTAACCGACACACCTTCATCTATCAACATCTGAGGAATGTCCCGACCACAAAATTGCACTGTAATCTAGAAAGGAATGTGAGAGGGAAGACGAGGTCCAGTTAGCACACCACAATTAAAAAGGATGGCCTCAGTACTTGGAGGGGGTTTCACGGGAGAAGGAGGAATACCCACTGACATGGTAGATTCTGTATCAACAAGAAAAACATGGGCAATATCGGGTTTACTCTCTAGCGAGAGAGTAGGATCGACCAATGGAGATATCAAATCGACCACTTGGGTTTCATTCTCCAAGGGGAGAATGGGGTCGACAAGTGGAAATGGATCGATCGCTTGGGTATCACTCTCTAACGGGAGAGTGGGATCGACTGAGGATGGGATCAGATCAACCACTTTGTTAAGACTCTCTAAAGGGAGAGTGGGATCGACTAAAGATGGGATCATATCGACCACTTTTTCATCTGGTTCAATTAAGGACATGACCAGATTGACGACATGATCAATCGGATTGATCGACGATGGGTCTGGAGTGATCATTCCATCAACTACAGGGGGGTTGAGAGAAAAATTACGATAAAAAACTAGAAGTTGAGGCTGTGAAACAATCATGTCTTCTTGTAATTTCAAGGATTTTTCTATACGAGTGAAAAGGTGAGTTAGATGACTCCCTTTGCATAACATACACAGGAACTTGACTCTACTTTTCTTCTTCCTAATGGTATCGTGACTAGTTGACAAGAGGTCATCAACATGTTGTTCAAAGGCTAATGATATGGGTTGGTTAGGGTGTGTAGACCATATTTCTATAACCTTTGATAGACCAGGGCAATCCTTAAGAAGATGGCTACCCTTACAAAGCCTACAAGGGTACTTGGGCTTACGAGTTGTTTGGGTGATCTTGACATCATCAACACCCCTAACACGATTAACAATAACTGGTTGCTTTCCAACATGTTCGACAGTGGTTGGAGGTTTTGACCTTTGTTTATCTTTCTTCTTCTTAATCTTTCTTTTCTTCTTCTTCTTATTCATCGGGTTACTAGATTCAGAACTTTCACTCGACGAAGAAGATGGAACGGAAGGTGACCTTGCAAGTGAAGAAGGCGAAGAAGACCTTACTGGTGAAGAAGGTGAAGTTTCAACATGAGGTTGATTCTCTTCGGGGGAAGTGCTTGTGACTGAAGCACTAACTGCATTCGAGATTAACTGAGTAGAAAACAACCATACTGGTAATCCAATTGTGAGACCTGGAAGGCTCAAAGTAGCAATATGAGTAGGACCAATGTTTCCGTAAGAAGGAAAAACAAAAGGTTACCCTGGAAAAGGATTTCCTTCGTTGGTCATTCCGGGAACTGACGCCATAAAAATAAAGATCCAATCTAGAGTCCACTAGGGAAAAAAAAACAACACACGTTAAAAATCTAGTAAGAAAACAAGCAAACAAAACCTTCTCACAATGAGCACAATAGTTGGTGGTGAAATCCAACGTCGTGGGAAAAAAGTAAGAAGGGGTTGAGATAGAGCGGGTGGAAAAGTTACGTTGTTGACCCGCTTAACGGACTTACGCCTTGGTGCAAGCTCCCACAAATAATCATGGGTATACCCTCCAAGAATCCTGAGTGAGTTTGGCCAACGTCGATTCCAGGTACCATGAAGACTTGGCCCTCCACAGTCACCTCGTTTAAATAACCTAGAGAGATAGGCCACTAAGGTTACCAATTAATACAGTGATGCCTGGGGAAACAATCGACAGTCCGATCCACGTGCAAAGGTAGGGTATCTAGCCCGAAATCAACTTGAAAGGCTTCCACTCATAATTGTGGGTATACCTTCAAGTGACCCCCATAATACATGCAATCTCTACACCAAGACCAACAAAGCAGGGTGAGTAACTCTGCTAGTCTTAATGCGACCTCATGATTTACCCTTGTGTGAGAAGGGCTTCCCAGGACAAAATGTAGTAAGTGCATTTAACTCTCCCTATCACAAGATACTATGTTTGTTTGCATCTTTGGAAAGTTATCTTTCACACCTATTCCAAATCCCTATGACTAATCTAATGTAGGTTTGCTACCAGAAAAGATAAAAATGTCTAATCAATTTTTATAAGCGCTTTATTTTATGGCTGTTGTTACTCAGCAGGAAAATGGCATGGACAATATGGTGTTTTGACCGACTCAAAACTTATGCAAAGAGATGAAGATGCAATCTTTTCATTTCGATGAAAGCTATGCTACGAGAAGGAGAAAACATTTACCATTCCTAGATGCACAATGTCCCAAAATCTTAAAACTCATCAATATCAATATTCTCAAGAAATGAGCAAAAAAGACTGTACACCAATGCACAATTCATGGCCCCCCCGGCCATGAGGGGGAATTTTTTTCATAATTTGAGATAAAAAAATGCCAAGAATCATGCAATTCCGCTACTTTTGTAACGCTCCCCTAGCTGTCATCCAACCCACTGGCCGGGAAGACGCTACTTTGCGGAACAACATCATTTTATGCTTAATTAATAACAAGCATTTAAAACAGGTTAAACACATTTAAACCGAGAGTCATCACAAAATTACTGCTGACATAAATAATCCATGGAATTAACATTAATTCATATGCATAGCAGAATACATGATAAATATAAATACACAGACATGCAAAACATAATTAAAACATTGTCTGGTACTTATCTTTGAAACGATGGTAATTCCACCAACCACGTGCAGGCCTTCCACAAACCTCCCAGCCTTAGGCCACACTTCTCATCAAGCTCAGCAGTGGGTCACCCCCGAGCTAGGACTAAGCTCCACCCCAAGGTAAGGAATCCTAGGCTAGGATGAGGTTACAGGGAAAACATCACATAATGACTCGAAGGATTCTTCCCAAGATGCCATCTTATGCCCACTATTCCCGGACTCTCATTCCCCACATTCCTGTTCTGCCCAGGAGTATACACCTTCACAAGCACAATCCGTCGGTGCTACACTTGCCTCTTTGGGTCTCGACAACAGGCCAGATCAGGAAGTCTCAGAACTTGAAGCTAGTGCTAGACACTCTCTGGAAGAAACCACTTCCCTGCAAACTCTCTCACTTGGAAAGAGTTGCTCACAAGCCTGACATCCTGCCTCTTCCAACAACAATCACCTCCCTCACCTGGAGAGAGGTTACACACAGGCTCGACACAGACTTAGATTGGCCCGCAAGCCACGTGCAATCCAACATTGTGTGGCCACAACAACTAACTGGGAAAACATACACGAGCTTCCCAAACAGGCTCCACAACCACGAGATAGACTCACGGTTTTGGTTTCACGATTGCACCAAGTGTACAGAGATTCCACACATAGGCTCAAACTGTTCAGACAGAGGATGTATCGGCTATCTCATAAATCAACATAGGATTTTTGGCTTTTAGGGATGCACAAGCGTATTCTTGCAGAGGTCAGACCGTTCACGTTCAGACGATCGAGTAGAATGGAGGAGGAACCCCCATCACGACTTAACTCAACAATTTTATCTGCATGTGCTTGGGTTGACACTTGTCACCCATGAAACTGCATGCGTTCCATCAAAATGCGTTCCTCCCCATTTGGAAGTTACTTGTCCTTCCAAAAGAACTTAGGATAAAACATATTATTCACATGTCTTTTGGAATAATATTAAAATATTATTCACATGTCTTTTGGAATAATATTAAAATATTATTCCCCAAAGACTTAATCCCCTTAGTCCCTTTTCCCACCTTCCAGCCCCTAATCCCTTGCCCACTCTGTGGAATCTTAGTCCCACATCACTCATTCATCGTGGTCGGTCTGTACACAACGGTGTTTATATTTTTATTAATGTTCTGCATAAATACATGTACAAAATCAGGCTCTTGGCCTTCAACACTTATTCTCTCTGGCCTAACAATCACATAAGCCCACCAGCTTATATAAACTTGGCTCACCAGCCTATAAAACATTTTTACAACTCATTTTGTAAACAAGATTTATAGCTGGGCTCGGCCTTGGGGACATTACAATCCCCCTCCCCTTACTTCTGCACTATCCTCAGTGCAACTTTACATAGCTTCTGCAAGCTTTTCAAAATTTTCAAAAAGATGTGGGTGCTTTGCCCACATAACATCTTCATGCTCCCATGTTGCGTCCTCAGGACCATACTAGGTCCATTGGACCTTTATAAGATTTATAGCTTGATTCCAAAGCTATTTTATTTTCTTGTCCAATATGTGTACAGGATGCACTTGCAGGACACCTTCTGGTTCCACCTAAATCACATACCAGTCGATAACATGATTAGCATCAGGTATACATTTCTTAAGCAATGAAACATGAAACACATTATGTACAATCATAGATGCAGGTAATGCAAGCATGTATGAACCTGGCCCAATCCTTTCCAGGATTTCAAATGGCCCACAAAATCTTGCTGCCAACTTGGCACAACTTCCCAGCTTCAGGGAACTCTTGTTAGTTTTCACTTTCAGGAAAACATGATCACCCACTTTGAATTCTCGGTGGGTTCTGCTCTTATCAGCATAACTTTTCTGCATGTCCTGGGAAACTTTCAAATTCTATTTAATTTTTATCATTTGGTCCTCCATCTCCTTGAGCAACTCTGGCCCAACTACTGCTCTGTCAACTGGATTATCCCAACTCACTGGAGTGTTGCACTTTCTTCCATAAAGTGCTTCAAATGGGCTCATCTTCAATGATGCATGATACCCATTATTGTAGGCGAATTCTACCAAATGCAGGTAGTCTTCCCATATTGATGGTTTGTCCATCACGTACATTCTCAGCATGTCCTCTATTACTCTGTTCACCCTCTCTAGCTGTCCATCAGACTCGGGATGATACAATGTACTAAAATTCAGATTCGTTCTGAATCCTTTGAACAATCCTTTCCAGAATTTTGAGGTGAATTTTGGGTCCCTATCAGACGCAATTGTTTTAGGAATTCCGTGCAAGAGTGCCACTTCTTTTAAGAAGATATCAACAACATCTACTTCCTTGTGAGTGGTTTTTAGTGGAATAAAATGGGCAGATTTTGTAATCTTGTCCACCACAACCATGATCGAATCATGCTGCTTGCTTGTTTTGGGAAATCCTATAATAAAGTCCATGGTCACCACTTCCCACTTCCATTGAGGAATGGGTAAAGGCTGCAGCAACCCTGCTGGGTGCCTATGCTCAGCCTTAACTTTTGGACATTCCATACATCTGGCAATGTATTAAGAGATCTCCCTCTTCAAACCCGGCCAAAAGTAATGGCTTTTGACTGCTGCCACAGTCTTCTGATATCCAGGGTGTCCAACATAAGTCACGTTATGCATTTCTCTTAGAATCACAAGTTTCAAACTCTGGACATTGGGTATATACACTCTGTTTTTATATAGAAGTATTCCATCAGCTCCCAAGATGTAATTTCCCTCTTTCTGTGGTCTCTCACATTGCTGTAGCTTTTCTACTAAGTCTATGTACTGCAAATTAGCATTTGCAGCTTCCAAAATTCTACCCTTGATATCAATCTTGTACATGCTAATGGTTGTAGCATGTAATTCATGCACTTTTCTACTGAGTGCATCAACCACCTTGTTTTCCTTCCCCTTGATATGCTTGATATCAAAGTCGTATTCACACAGAAACTCCAGCCACCCACTTTGTCTAGCATTTAAAGTTGGCTGATCAAACAAATATTTCATACCGTTGTGTTCTGTTCTCAATTCAAATATCCTTCCCATGAGGTAATGTCTCCATTTCCTCAAAGCGTGGACTATTGCTGCCAACTCCAAATCGTGAGTGGCATAATTCTTTTCATGCTCTTTCAGCTTCCTGGACTCATAACAGATTACAAATCCATCTTGGCTAAGAACTCCTCCCAACCCTTCCTTACATGCATCTGTGCACAACATGAAATCCATATTTGGATCTACAATCCTCAAGATTGGAGTGTTGGTTAATAGTTGCTTAAATCGCTGGAAATTGTTCTCACACTCTTCAGTCCACTGAAACGTTTTCTCCGTCCTTTGGAAGGAAGTGAGCTCCTCAGCAGAC
>CBVK0100097099.1:0-34374 GCA_900067695.1 Picea abies
CTAAAAACTTCTTTTGGCACCTCCTGTGGAGGAAAACTTAGTGAGTTTTTAGAAAGTTTTTAGATGAAATTGTTTTGTGAGGCTGGGGGTGAAAACCAACCTCGTTTGATTAAAAAGTGGGAGTGGATAGTCCCGTCAAGAAAAGATGGGGTGTTTTCAGAATCCCTTTTGAGGAAACCTACTTAAACCGCCACGTTTCGAGAAGAGGCTATGTGAGTGCAAAAGTGACTTTTGTGTGTGAGTGAAAGTGTACCAGATTTTAGTTATTTAAGTGTCCCCTTGCAGCATGTGGACATCGCTTGGTCCTTTATAAGATTTTGATTACCTAAATCAACTAGATGCCATTGGTACAACCTTGCGGAATTTTAAAAGCCCTAGGAAACTAGCATGTGGACATTGTGGTCCGTTACTATCCTTTAACTCCCTATGTGTGAGTTAATCTAGAAAAAGCATGAAACTATCCTAGATTGAACATGTGGGCATGTGTGGGCCTGTTACAAAATTTTAAACTCTCCTAGTTTTCTGATCTAAGAAAGAAAAAATTCAAACACTATTCTAGCTTTGTTGACATGTGGGCATGTATGGGCCCGTTACAAGAATGCGTTTGAAAAATGAAACTAAGAGGGGTCTCAAAACAGAGCCATTGTCCTCTCCTAAAAGTTTTGAAATTTTTTGTTTAAGGGAGATGAGATCGATTTCTCAATCCTTTTCTGATTCTCAAGATCGCACAATGGCCCAAGAGAAGAACATACTTCAGATTGTTACTTTCGACTTCTAGTCCCGAAATGTGAGTTTAGATGTGATTTAAGATTGATGTTTCAACTTAGATTTATAAACCAAATCAATCCATCCATGTGGCGAAAAGCAAAATAAGGGACAATGAATTTTATCCTCCTAAGTGCCTATGTTTGCTAGATTATCCCCTTTATAAGTTGAGGGGCTAAGTGGTGTAGTATTCAGAGCATACACATTATCATCTTAAGCAGGAAAAATGATTTTCCCCACATCCAAAACCTTACAATGAAAAATTTGGTTCAAATGCGCGGCTGTTAGTATGAACAGAGGTGCTTCTGTGCATGCGTGCACGTTATAATAGAAACCAGAGCGCATGCGCACGTCTGTGTGGTAGAAAACCCGCGCGCTTGTGCTCGTGACTGAAAAAAGAAATTTCGAACAAATTTCCCTCGATTCTCCTGTGAATCAACTATCCCGTAGGTCGGCGGAGGCCTGCAGGTTAATAAAAAACAAAAAGGAAAGCGAATTAAACCCAATTGAGGGAGGATTCAATACCAAAAATCCCCGGCGGAGTCGCCAATCTATTCGTGCTCGAATCGTCACCAGGTGAGAAAAAATGGGAGCACTGGCATGCCTTGTTGGGCTTGGCAAGGCAGAATAGGATGCTGTGGACAGAATGGGTTAACAGAAATATAAACAAACTACAATTTAACTACGAACTGAAAGCAAATAACATCACAGAAATAAACAAAGAACAACAAATATCAGACAACTGTGTCATCAATGGCTTCAAGGCAGGTGCTTTATTGAAACCAGAGCGCACGCAGAAGAGAGGGAACAGGGGTTCCTCCTCCCTCCAGCGGAAGGTTCTTCGGGGCCCTCAACCCTAGGCTTTCCTTACAAAATGAACAGGACTGAACTGAGTGATGAAAGAACTCTGTATTACACTGCGGATGAGTGGTTTGTCAAATACTGAACTCCGAATCATCTGGACAGCGTAACAATGCTGTGAATTCCCTGTTGAAACAATGAGTCCTCATGGCTATTTATAGCATTTTTCCAGGCGGTCACGTAACCAACTTCCGGTGTGAACACAGACCTATTTAGGGTTCACTTGAGTCATTAATTCACCGTATTTGCAGAGCCGACCCTGATCTGAGGGTCAAATCACTTTGGGGGCCGGTCCGAAGGTGGTCGAGAGGCCGACCTCGGCAATTAATGCACCGTATTAGCAAATGCGCGGCTTTTTGTGTGGACAATCGCGCGTCGGGTGCGCATGCGCGCATAACACGTTTTTGTCCCGCGCATGTGCGCGCGCATCAAGCTGATGTAAAACACCCTTCAATTTTTGGTTACTTTGTATAGTTTTTTGCCCTTCTGGAGTGTTGTGAAATTAATTCAGTGCCATGAGTGACTTCATTGCTGTTTTGCTGATGCTGAGTTCTTGTCGCCATATGCAGACAAAATTTCAGTGATAACACATTTTATAGTCATATATAATAAAAAACCTATACATTTTGGTACCTATTCATATAAAATAACATGTCAAATAAACATTTTTTTCCATATTTTTATACATTTGAAGTAAAAAAAATGACAACATTTAATACAATTTTCCCTAGTATAGTGATTCACATACAAATAAAAGTAAAAAGAAAACTATAAAAAAAATTCATCATAAAATACCAATAGATACATATTCATTCTTATTTTAAAATTTGAAAGTCAAAACATTACAGTTATAACTCATAAAAAATTTGCAAAATTGAGCATCGTCTTCAAGGGAATCTTAAAACTAATCAACAATATCATACACTACTACATATGACCAAATTTTCCATGGTTTTTTGTTGCTATTGCCACACATATCCGTCACACTTTCCATGAAGGAAAACAATATTTTTTGTGGAACTTTTTTCATCGCTATATCCACACACTAAGATTATTCGTGGAAAAAACGACGAAATCAGGCCGCCACATGTCATCGTCCTCAATATTTATGTTAATTTTTTTTGTTCACATCGTCGTAATTGGGACAAACTATCATTAGTAGACCGACAGACATATGTCGGAAAGATGGAATCCCATAGTGAATATTTAACTTCTTTCCACGACGTTCGTCGATATAGAGATGCAAGTTCGTCACAAGGAGTTACATATTCGTGGGAAGAAGAAGAGATGTACAACTTCTTGCGACGAACATGCATCGCTATATAGATGATGGCGCGTGACAATACTGACAAATTTCTGTGGCAGAGTAGAAAACCCACCAATGGCTTGCGACACAGATGCCATACTTGCGACGAGCATACGCCACTATAGCAACGACCTCTGTAGGTTTTAAAAAAAAAAAATTGATAGTTTTCTAGTCTTCGAAAATAATGATATGCTACAGAAGTCCCCATATTCATGATACACATAAGCCTTAGTACTGTACCTAATGAAGAATATGATTTATTGTTGATTCATGCACAAATTTGATGTCTAGCACCAATCCCTTATCCTACTTCAAGGACAGAGCCTTTCAAGGAGGGACGACATGTAATGGACCTAATTAACACAATTATTACTATTAATTATTATTACTAAGTTCCATATAGGTCATGCCCATTCACTATGGCCCATGTCAGATACTCGTATATTTTAGTCCTTTGTGTCTCATTTCATAGTGTCATGTGACTCGTAACAATCCAGCTTTCATTTTCAATCTTGAACTTCGATGAATAAAACGAGTTGTGTATCTAGAGTTCCTGATCTCCCAAGTCTCAACACTTCTATTCTAGCATAATTTCTTTTGATATAAGTTTATTCAATCAATGGTTGTTTATATTTTGTGTCTTCTTTATTTATCCTAGATCTTTTTACAAATATTTTTCTCCATGCACAATCCTATGAACAACAATTAGGAAAATAATAAAACCTGCACCTACATCTGATACTCTACCCACAACACCAAATTCTACGCTCTAACAAGATTGTATCTAACTATGCAAAGTTTGTGTTATGAGTTTAAGTCATATCATTAACTCTTATTTTATGGGTATTATTTATATTTGGTTGTTCAAGTGTAAGGATGGTATCAAATTTGCCACAATATTGATTCTAATATTTCATCTAATTCAAGTAAGAACTCTAATTTTCCTTATTCATACTATTATAGATTATCCCAAGAATTAGCTGCCAGAATACCTGCATAATTTTCGCTCCCAGCTTCTCAACAAACTCTTTGCTGAATAGATTATCCCAAGAATTGGAATAGCTGCATAATTTTCCATGCTGTCTTTGAGGGCCTCACATTCTAAAATGAAATGTGTTTTTCCGGACGAGCACAAAATACATACTCTTTCTTCCCACCTTTTTTTTGGCCTTTTCCAATACCCTATTTCACAACGGAGTTGATGAGAATTAGTCCTTAATTGAACCTTTTGCTGATGATTATGAGTGAGGTTAAACTCTTCAATGTTAACACGGAAAAATGCAAAACATTTGATTTTTGGACTTAAAATAATAACTCACTCGTGATTACGAAATCATTTGCACGTAAATATATCTCGATAAATGAAAGAAAACGGGAGTGAATTCGTTATTTATCCCTCATACAGAAATACCATGTGCCAAAATATCAGTTTCGGAAGCATAAGATTCTGTAACACATCTGAACACAAATTAAAGCCTTTGTACGCATTGTTTCTTACATTGTCCCACTGTCCCAGTCGAGTTTGATATACCCACGATTTTACTTTGTAAGTACAGATACTATGAAGAAAGTCTGCACAGACTGTACTTGTTATTAAAAATAAGTGGCGTGAGAGCTTTAGGTACACTTGTCCATCTGCCCTCACTGTTGGCCAGTGTCAGGGTTGGCCGCTTCATTTGTTGGGAAGTGGTTTGAGAGTTGGCTGGAACATTAGATTCTACGAAGAAATTGCGCAGTCAAGATTACTTGATATAAAAATAAGTGGTGTGAGATCTATGGCAGGCAGCTACACATTTCGATGAGTCTTGACTGTTAGCCAGCTTGAAGTCTGCTGTTTGGGCAAACCCTTTCTGTAGTGTATTGGCTTTAAAAATGAATGGATTGTATAATCTGCAAATACTGTACTATGACTACTCAGAAGGGAGCCGTATTATGGGATCTGCAGCGTCGTAATGGAACTAGAAAAATATTATGTCATGTAACTGCTTTTTAACTCGACTTTGCTCAGGTCTGTTTGATTCAGTACGAGATTTAGCTCAGAGCTTCCGTCTCCTAAAACGGCCTTTGAGCTGATTTAGCACTGACGAAAAGCTAATTTCATATCATGTTGCTACTTCTTTAAAGTCGATGATTACAGTTATGCACTGCTAAAATAGACCAGAGATAAGTGTCACCAGATCGTAAGTCTTAGCTGGTCATTGGCGTTTTGACGGAAGATATCTGAAATGAAATACTGATGGAATATAAAAAAATCATATAGATACAACTGAAACAGACAGACGCCCAAAACTGGCAGCGTCAATATTTGCCACATAATAATACGCAGAGAAACAAATTAGCTAATGGAACTGTGAAAAGGCTGGCAATAGTTTCAGAGGCCGATTTCCCGATCCTTCACAACAGCCCTTACTCCATCTGCAGATCCCAGCATTTCCGCCTACCCATTGAAATTTCCACCCACAGTTAGTAGAATTGATAAACAGATGGGACGGAAATTAAACAAACAAACAGAAGAAATGGGTGATGGAAGGAAGTATTATATTTAGAGTACCTGGTCAGATGTGATTTCAGCGGCAAAGCCATCCACAATAAGCCAAGAAAAGTGCTTTGTGTAAGTCCCTGCCTCCAGTGTTTTCTGCAGTACCATGCCATGCTTGCTATTAACATACATATCAAACTCGCTTGCTGCATTTCTGCATGTACAAATCAACTAATAAGGCATCACCCCCCTCTCTCTTTCATGTATAGACTGTACTTAAATCTCCAGAAACTCTCTTTCAAATAGAGTTTAGTTAAATCATGAGAAACTGCGTGGAGCTTGAGATATAATATGATCTTCTTAAAAAAAACATAGAAAATATGTATAAGAAAGATTATCTAATTATTACGCGAAAAGAGTTTATCATTATCTAATTATTATAGAAAAATTATGCAACTTATCATTATTATTAGTGATAAAACCAAGATTATAATAATTAAATCTAAAAAACTATTTATCATATGAAAATCTAGTGTGATAACACTCTTGAATAAGTGAAACCTTACACATACTTAGGTAAATGATTGAAATTTCTATTTGAACAGTTTATTTTTCTCTCTTATTCTTTAGATATGTAAAGTATGATCTTGCACCATTCCTAGTGACACTTGGAAAAAAATTGAGTATTTCTAAAAGTACTTTGTAACTTATAATTTTAAAAGTAAATGCCACAACTTTTATTTAATTCTCTTCATTCAAGTTGAATTTGTTGAATTTGTTTTTTAGATTCTAAATCCAAAATTATAAATTTAGATTAGAAACACAAATTTCTCATGTTGAGAAAATATAGACTAATTATTATTGTTTTAAGTGTGAGCAATAGCCATCACATGTTTAAAAGAGATTGTGATAGGCATAAGAAAGCTTGTGATTAACTATTGGAACATAAAACAAGAAAATAAAATTAATATTGTCACATGGGGTGTTTACTTGGTGAACCTATGACATAACACATGCATTCATGGTATATTAAACACTACTCCTAAATGCACTAGATATTAAATAATACATCCCAAAATCATTTTATTCAACTCATCTCTAAATTATATAGTTGTCGAGATAAAAAAAACCCCTATTTTCAAAATATGTCCTAGGTATCCATTCATTTCTTCACTTTTTAAAAAACCCTTTTTAAATTTTATCCCTAGTATGGCATGGCAAAATTATTAGAAGCCTATATATGAGGATTATGAAAAATAATTAAACACCCCCCTTAACAAATCTAATTCTAACCCGCCACCCATACCTAATTCTAACCTGCCCACCAGCCCCTAAAAATATCTATATGTTTTAATATATTAAAAATGAGAAGCAATTAAAGGAGAAAAGATGGCCCAAATGAAGTGGACTACCCAAAAATCCATTGTTGGCAAGGTGTAGAGGAAGTAGCTTGCAACAAAGGTTACTGGGAAATTTTCCCTAGAAATGGGCAGAGTGTAGATGCCTCATAGATTCAAGACATGCACTTTGCCCTTTATGAGATATGAAAATACTATAAGATCACCAAGATTATTATAAGAAAATTTCCCTTCCATCTTCTCGGTAAATAAATTCCTATGGACTTTTAAGATGGAATTGAGGTTCCAATCCTCCATCCTGGTAAGTAAAAAATTTATATCGTGAAGGGGTAATGGAAATAGAACTTGGATTCTCTTTCTCGGGCTCTTTCGTTGACTCCTTTATGGGTCTTCATTATCTCTCGACTTCCCCTCTGATATGATCTCTAATTTAGAGCCTCCAACCTCCTCGAATGGTTTGAGATTTCTTGGTAAAGCAACCATGAGGAGCGCCATATTGCGAGAGATATCAACGACTTTCTCTTTGAACCTCGCAAATCCCCCTTCTAATAGATCTCAAGGGTTGTTGTGAATAGACTCATCCACCATGACTAGGGTTATGTGACTTATTTCTTAAGCCAATTCCTAGATCCTACAAGTTTGCACAAATATCCTAAAGAAAAATACTTTGATACCAATATGATCTGTAAACTTTCATGGACATTCCACTAGGATAGTTCATCACAATAGATCTATTATGAAATCTTAGATTATCCAAACTAATTTTCCTTAGATCCCAAATTAGTTATTACTAGATTATTGCTTAGATTTATTAAAATGATTGAGTATGAAAATGAAAGAAAAGGAAAATATGCACACCATCCATAGAAACCAACACAGGATGTAATATGGGAAACCCAATATGAGAGAAAAACCATCTAGAAGGTGAGGTCTATTCTCTTCTCTCTTTTCTTTAGTAATGAAATGCTAGTACAAAGAAAGGGGGGCACTCACTATGGATTTGTTTCAAAATGGCTCTGAAAGGTTCAAGATCCCAATTTTCCAAACTAAGACCTGCCACTAAAATGTTCCTAGAAGTCTATTCCTCCAATTTCCCCCCCCTAAAAAGTACGAAGATAAACAACAAATTATGTGATTATCCAATCTAGATCATTAAAACATGGACATAAAAACCTCTAACACAATGAATCTAAAAAATAATGCAATACCTAAAACAAATAATTATCTTGCATTAATTCCCCAAAAAATATTTTAATTAAAGATATACAATTCACTTCAAATTTCTAGAAAATCATATTTCAACAATTGTATTTTAATAATTTATATTATCCACACGTCGGTGGACAAACAAAAATAGTGAATCAAGTTCTTTAAATATGTTATATATGTTATGGATAAATAATTCTAGTGCAAAATATACCCCTCCATCTTGTAGAGTTTGCATTAAAAAAAAAACCAGAAAAAACCCATCATGTATCTTTTGAACCCATTTAAACAATTGTATTTTAATAATTTATATTATCCACACATTGATTGACAAACAAAAATAGTGAATCAAGTTCTTTAAATATGTTATATAATAGTGAATCAAGTTCTTTAAATATGTTATATATGTTATGGATAAATAATTCCAGTGCAAAATATACATCCATCTTATAGAGTTTGCATAAAAAACATAAAAACCCAGCATGTATCATTTGAACCCATTTAAAGATTCATATAAACAAGATTTTAACACTCTTTTAATTTTGAATGATACAGAAAACAAAATATATATTATAAAAAACACACACATATATATATATATATCAAGAAAAATGGATGACCTCTTAGATTAGGAAAGTTCAATTGAATGTGTGTCATGATATAAAGAGTTATATAAACAAGGTTGCATGACAGCGTATACCTACCACTATGCAGTTATAATAAAATAAAAGTTATACATATATCTACTAGCTCTGTTGTTATAGACCTTATAGCCCTCACCACATCTGTAACAAGACGGGTAGGTAAATGACAAATCATAGTTATCTTGCCATGTGTGGTTGCATAGACATGTGTTGTCGTGCTGTGCTATACATAAAGCATACATTTACTGTCATGTACTGGTTGATGTGTCCAGAGAAATGCGAACCTATATATATGATAAGTTTTTTATTTCACATTACTATTTCTATATACTGAGACTAACTTTTAAAAATGCTAAATCCTCTCCAAAACACACGAGCAAATTGGCATGCAAGCATATGGACTAGGAGGTCCAATTCATCTAGAATTTTGTACAGACATTGTACAATGAACTCAACAATCTTGAATAAGAATCATTCAAATGAAGAATGATAGTTGTAAGGATAAATCCTTATATATATATATATATATATTCAATGAAATGGCAATCAATCTCTGGAAAAAATTATGAAACACATGAATATAGGAAAAAACACAAACACAGGCATTTTCATTATATGAATCCTTCAAATTTTCATGCTTTCTCCTTACTAAAACATCAATATACAATTTTGAATTGGCCACAAATTGAATGACCACAGACTCATATTACAGTTCTTTGAATTCAAATATTTCTCAGTTTCTGCGTGTAGAAACAATAACAACAACATACTTCATAATGTAATAGTAGAAGCTTCCTCACATATCCAGCATCAAAATCGACTTCCACCCTAAAACAAAATCGCCTTCAGGCAACTTGCCTTCCCTGATTAGTATTGCAAAGAAAAATATTCATCAATACATATAATTGATCCGATGATCATTGAGATTACCTCACTTACCCTACTTCCACCACTAGTTACTTTAGTCCCAAACAATGCTATCTAAAATATATGTGCAAAATAGTTGATGATGATCACGAAATTGGAAGTTGCCCCTGTAAACTAGCGTGGAAGAGGTGAGCGAGGCATTGTCAAATAATGTAGATTGAAGGGTGGTGGAGATAAAGTGAAAAATATGGTGATAAGGTTGATCATGACAATTTGAAATCCATCTTCAAATATATGAAATCTACGAGCTTTTTTTTTTTATGTGAAATTTACTTCAGAATAGTTGTTTGCGTATAGTGCTTCCTTGTATTCAATAGTAATGATGAAGTTGTAGGTTGTATGTTCATAAACATAACTCGTCATAACATTTGAGAGATAAAGTAACCGTCTATGAGCATGTATATATAATTGATGCGATGAATTTGTGAAACCAATAGTGATGATGGTTGTGCTGGGCATAGCAGATTAGATCTCTACATGAATAAAAGAAGGAAGAAGTACATACCATTCTAAATGAATGCAAAGAAGCCAAAAATACATACCATTATTGGCAAAGAGAACCGATCTTCCTGAGGGAAAATGTAGTTCGAGCAACTCAATCGCGTTATAGAGCATAGCATAACAGGTCCAAATCCAGAGTATAGCAGAGCATATCCAAATCCATACCATAACAGAGAAAAGCAAGTCCAAATCCATTAGATACAGATGCAAGACATTAAACCCCACACACAAACAAATAGTCTTGGGACTTAGACTGAGACGCCCAACCAGAGAGACACATACACACAGAGACAGGAAGTGCTTCCCACACAACACTGTAGATAAAGGAGGAGGAAAATCTCTTGAAAATGTTACGGTGTGTAAATATTTGAGATATATAGGTGCATCCCACTTCCACTTCCTTCAACGAATAGTATGGGTGCACCGAAGAGTTTTTAGGGATAATGCAGGATTGAATTTTTTCAGAAAAAAGAAGGATTGAAGTTTTTTCAAAAAAAAACAGGAGTGAAGATTTTATTTGTGAAAAAGAGCAGAATTGAAGCTTTTTCACAAAAAGTAGGCAGGAGGTAGATATATATAGGATCACTAACTTTCCTTGCTTGTGCATCAACTTCGCTTCCAAGACGAAGCCATGGCGAATATATAAGGGATTCATGAACTGTTGCTTGTGGTGAATGAATGTAATTTTGTTCACAGTACCTTGAGATCCGAGAGAAGGTTTCCTGACTTTTGGGAAAACCAAAAATGTTGATGTTGCCCTCTATGCATCCACCTTCTTTCCTTCCTTCCAAAACGTCCATCATGGTGGTCTTTCTAGCACCGCTAATTCCCACTAATGCTGTGAGAACGCCTAGTTTGAAAGATCCACTTACATTTCTTAACAGTTGTAGTTGGGTTTCTATAATGCCTTGTTCTTTCATTTCCTTCACAACATGTTGTAAATATGGAATTTAGTTTAATCTACATTTAATTTTACCACAATGAATGTACAAACTAATTGAAAGCATAATCGTGTTTAACATATGATGGGCATGTCGACGAAGTAACAAATATCATCGAAGGCTATAAAAGAGGGGATGAAATGGAAGAACCATGTCCTTCTTTTCCCTTCTGGAAGTAGCAGTGGCCATTTCCCCTAATCTATCCGACTGAGAACCCACAAACGATGCATCACTTCTCCTCATAATTTCAATAGCACACCCTGCAACCCATTGCACAACAATTAATTAATAACCAATCGAGTGTAGTAAATAGCTTTTGAAAGAAAATTGAAGCTCCTCTTCCAACCTTCAGACGTAGATTCTGCAATGGAGTTCCCTTTAGATCCTTAACGAGAGGTCAGTTCAACCATATCATGTTCCCTTGTTCTATTTGCGTGTTGTTCCTGCAAAGACTCTTCAGTCACCGAAGCCTGGGCTTTGCCGAGAGTTGCATGATCTATCCAATCAAGATATTAAAATGATGGATAAGGGAGTTATCTAATTTTGCAACAAACTTTTTTCGAATCTCTAAATTCAGCCATAGAAAGATTTGAGTTTATATCTATAATTGAAAATTTTGATCTAAATTTTACACCTATTATGCTTGTCAAATTTTACATTTTTCCAAGATATATTTGGCAAAATCACGGGGACAACGTCTCACGTTTGAGGTAATATAGAGAGAGAGTGAAGCAAACATTGAAGAAGCCCGTGTATTCGATCAGAGATACAAATCCAATCCAGTACCAGTATCCACCTGCAAATATTCCGTGCGATTTTATAATAAATACACCCATGGTGTCATTCCTCAATTTGGTGCCATCGCTCATGGCTGGCTTCCGTTCCACACAAAAGTTATCCGTGATTTGAAACGTATATATCAATTGTCCTTGAATAATAGTGTACCATGAAGAGTGCCATTGTTGCAGAGCCACTTGGTGATTAGCATCCATGCCGGGTGAAATTGCATGTTATACCCATGTCCAACATGTAGACCACCACATTGCCACTAAAAAATGGCCACGACACATGGTAGCATTCTCAGTTGGGGAAAAATTACCAAATAAAAACAAACAATTATTGTTTACAAGTAATGCTAGCATTACTCTTCCAACATTTCTCAGTTGGGGAAAAATTACCAGACAAACCTATGCTTTAAACTAAAATTAAGGTGCAAAATTTGGGTCACTCTGCAATAACAGGGTCGTTTGAACCACCAATCAAACATTAGAAAAATGCTTTAAACTAATAACTGTAGAAGATGTTTTTATTAAAACTTTGGTTAAACTGCTACTATTTAAATAAGTCAAAGGAAACTAATACCGATTCAACGCATATCGATTGCTATATACCTATGCCTTCGACAGGTATAATAACCATACAAAGGTAAGATAATTGTTATTGAAATATCATGCCTTTGTGTATGTACAATCAAAGGAACATTTCTTCAACCCTATTCAAGTATTAAAAAGAAATAAGTTAATTTCATATAAATTATTATAGGTAATAATATTTGGAGAATTTTTTTATTTAGAGGATGGTATTGCTAAATCAACAAGAAGTTTCAAATTTGTTTTGAAAATTTATTCATAATGAGTTCAACTTGTCACTAATGAGAATGGGGAGGAAAATACTTCATATTGTGAGATCCAGGAATCAATCTAGATCATGAATAATCATCATACTAACATAGAGTAATCTATTAATTTAAATGAATAAAAGTACATGAGAAGGTATTTGTTTATAGGAATGAAGAGACCCAGCAAATAGCTAAGAACAATTGTTTAGTTGAGAGCTTATGTAACCTTACAACTCACATAGGTTGGATGTGTTGGAAAACACTAACGCAAACACCCCCCATAAGCGAAACATAGGGAAAAAAAAGGAAAACAAATATGGGTCCTCGAAACAAATCCTAATGAGGTACACATGTACAAACTCTCATAAACAGAGAAAACGAGAAAAAACTGTAGGATAAAAACTCCTCTCCAAAAGAGAGTCAATCTCCAATGCACATTCCAAACTGCTGAGGCAATAAGAGCTAAATACACACCCCCAAAATAAATTGATCCTTTAGAATTGTGTCTAGACACAAAAGGCTTCATGAGGTACTCATTTACAACTGAGAAAACATCATATGACAAGTGTCCCTATGGACGACAATCCATCTCACCGGAGTGCATGGGTCACTAATCGCTACAACTGCTGAGTCAATATATGAATTAGTGTTGTGTACAAGGCTCACTTTGAAGACGCTTGATCTTGATCAAACATGGTGAGTAAAAAATCACTCGAAAAAGTATTGCATACCACCCCCCACATTGTCGAACTTAGTGGAAAAGATGATAGCAATGGATGTCACAATTGATGACTAAAGTATGGAGTATGAGCTAAAGGTGGAAAATATGCAAAACAACCTAAGCAAGAAACACTCCAAAGTGGTGAGCTCCAAGAGACATGAAACAAGTTATTACATGGAGAAAAAATTCTCGTTACACTCTTAAAACTATCTGCATGAGTGGCACATAATCCATTACTCAAAGGTGCAAAAAAAGAGGTACCATAAATAGCCATCATGGACAACAATCCTCGATATGGGTCACGACAAACAAGGCCATGTTAGGTACCCATTTACAATAGATGAAACAACATATTTTCATTGAGCTCGTGACGAGAAAAACAATCTCAATTAAGCAAATCATTATGGTGTGCAACCAATCACATGAAAGAGAGAAAAATTATCTTCACAACTCCTTAAACAAAATGGAAAATGGAGACTTATCTTAAGAGATATGGAAAAAACTTGGCTAATAACCTCTAAAATACAAAAGTGGCAAACAATTATGCCATGAACCTCCCAAAAAACAAAAACTATTTCAAATGTAAATGAGAATTTGTTTGATTGAACATACAAAATATCCAATGCACCAATGGATTTGAACCAAATTTCCTTCATCAACCACAAGTATATGTGCCAGGTTGTCTTATGCTTCCACGTTATTGTCTCTCCCATAAAGGAGAACATAAACACAAGTAGAAATAATAGGGCGGTGGTTATAAGAAGCATCATGCCCCCCTGCATACCCAAATTTGAGGCTATGATCAAAGTCTCTTCTCCCAGGCATGATGTCCCAAACACCCACATAAATGTTACTGCGACATCCCCAATGACAAGCTTCACAATCCCCGTATTTTAATCGGGGAAAAAATAGATCTGCAACAATATGATTTTGAAACTCCAGATCTCCTAGATGCAAATGGGTTGTTATAAACACACCTCGGGATTCACCAAAAAGAACTATAAAAACCTTAAATGTCCAAATCTTAGCACCGAATGTCTATGACACATAAGAAGAAGATTCTATTTCAGGAAACAATCTTTTGTAAGGGATCTTGTATGGACAAGCGGTAAGCAACTGGTACAATATGGTCAATGAAAGCACCTAGATATCAAGAATGATGTGACGATGTGAGCCGTGTGCAGAAGAGAAGAACTCTGGGAAGCCTCTACGAGAAATAAACACATGCATGTAACAAATCTGTGGTGGATGCAATCCCACATAGATCTAAGATTGTGATCTTTGGCTATGTGTAGAGGAGGCACACAATAAAATATGTCTCCACAAACCATGATCCAATGACATGTCGATGCTATGGAACACTACCACACGATGTAAAAAAAAGAACATGGCCAATAATTTACCTTTTTTATTTTATTGATATTATTATTTTAAATATTATTTGATTCTTTTTAATTTTATTTTTTTAATAAAAAAAATTTAAATTATATATCCTCATTAATATCATCCATATACATATTTATAATTTTTAACTAATATATTTTTAAAATCATTTACTTATTTACCTTTTTATTAATATTATTTAAAATTTTATGTTAATTTTTTAATAAAAAATAAAAAAATTATTAAAATTATTTTACATTTTATTAGTTTCCTTTTCATTATTTTTTTTAATAAAAAATAAAAAAAAATAAAAATATTACCATTAAGAATCATATACTTATTTACATTTTTATTAATATCATTCTTTTAAATCTTATTTAATTATAAATTCCCATTTCAAGATGAATACTACAATAGAAAAGATGTTAAGGTTCACTCCTTTATTGTTGCCTTGAACTAACTTCACATGCTACTCCATGAGTTTCATGCGATTTTTTTAACATCACCCACAAACGAATCTTAATGTATTCATCCCAAACCAAATTTCAAATTTCCTTTTCAACATATGTATAATATGGCCTCCATGTTAATATAGAAACGAGAAAAACAAACCTATATGATAAAAAACAATTTGAGAATACTTATCAAACTAGGAAGTTCTTTCATAATATTTATAGAAGAAGGTTGATGAAGTTCTTTCATAATAGTTATAAAAGGATGGAGTGCAACTTATTTGCCATGGGTTCACAGCTCCATTGCTTTATGGAGTTGCATGAAATATTTTACTTAGAGTTGATCATACTTAGGGAAGTAAATATATATTAGTCAAAATAAAATTATCATACAATCCAATGTGTCATCATGTGCAAGGGTTTTTCCAAGAGAAACCGAGTCATATTACACGCAGAGGAAAGAGAATCCGCAAAGAAAATGAGGACGAGTTTCAAATTGGGTAAAGGCATAAAATATGGAATATGGTTTACCAAAATTATTTTTGGGTGTCATAAAAGCAAAAGTTGGTGTTTTTGTAAAGAAGTTTGAAAAGATTCCTTAGTTTTTAATATTTTAAATATTTATTTGGTCTTTTGAGAAATATTTTATTTTGATTTTAATTGAGGTAATTTATAAAGAAGTGTTTTATTTTTAAAGGAAGCAAGTGTTATTGTGGTATTTACAAAGAAGTGAAAAAGATTTTGTCAGACAGACAGGTTGAAGTAAAATTTGCCAAAAACAAGAACACATTTATTAACTTAACAAGAACTCTACAAAGTTCTTGGTTTTTTGGGGGTCACATTTTTTATCCTGTTTTTAAAAATTGTGCTACAAAAACAAGAACATAGTTACCAATTTAACAAAAACTCTACAAAGTTCTTGTTTTTTTGGGGGTCACATTTTTTACCTCGTTTTTAAAAATTGTGCTACAAAAACAAGAACATAGTTACCAACTTAACAAAAACTCTACAAAGTTCTTGTTTTTTTGGGGTCACATTTTTTACCCCGCTTTAAAAAATGGTGCTACCACTATAAAAAATGGTGCTACCAGTGTCCCCTTTTAGGTGTTTTTTTTATATTTTAAATTTTCTGATCCATAATATTTCCACATTATTTTTTTAAATGCTTATTTTTCATCTATTTTCTAATTTTTAAAAGTTTTTTTTCAACGATGTTTTTAGTCATTTTTCCATGCTTCTTTCAATCTTAAAAATATTTTTTACCATTTACTTTTTTGAAATTAATATTTTTCATATAATTGTGTCTCCTTAATTAATTTATCGTTCCATACTTTTAAAATATAGTGGAAAACATCATTTTTAACACATTGGTTACCTTTACTTCAATACATAGAAAATAATTGTAGTTAAATAACACTATTTTTGAATATTTAGCAAAAACAAGATACATTTTATAGTCATATATAATAAAAAACCTATACATTTTGGTACCTATTCATTTAAAATAACATGTCAAATAAACATTTTTTTCCATATTTTTATACATTTGAAGTAAAAAAATGACAACATTTAATAAAATTTTCCATAGTATAGTGATTCACATACAAATAAAAGTAAAAAGAAAACAATAAAAAAAAATCATCATAAAATAACAATAGATACATATTCATTCTTGTTTTAAAATTTGAAAGTCAAAACATTACAGTTATAGCTCATAAAAAATTTGCAAAATTGAGTATTGTCTTCAAGGGAATCTTAAAACTAATCAACAATATCACTACTACATATGACCAAATTTTCCACGATTTTTCGTTGCTATTGCCACACATATCCGTCGAACTTTCCACGAAGGAAAACAATATTTTTTGTGGAACTTTTTTCGTCGCTATATCCACGCATTAAAATTATTTGTGGAAACAACGACGAAATCAGGCTGCCACATGTCATCATCCTAAATATTTATGTTAATTTTTTTTGTTCACATCGTCGTAATTGTGACAAACTATCGTCAATAGACCGACGAACATACGTCGGAAAGATGGAATCCCATAGCGAATATTTAACTTAATTCCATGAACGTTCGTCACTATAGAGATGCAAGTTCGTCGCAAGGAGTTACACATTCGTGGCAAGAAGAAGAGACGTACACCTTCTTGCGACGAACATGCGTCGCTATATAGACGACGACACATGGCAATAGCGATGAAGTTCTGTGGCAGAGTATAAAACCCACCAATGGCTTGCAACGAGCATACGTCATTATAGCAATGACTTCTATAGGTTTTAAAAAAAAAACTTGAGAGTTTTCTAGTCTCCGAAAACAATGATATGCTACAAAAGTCCCCATATTCATGATACACATAAACCTTAGTACTGTACCTAATGAAGAATATGATTTATTGTTGATTCATGCACAAATTTGATGTCTAGCACCAATCCCTTATCCTACTTCAACATGCACAAATTTGATGTCTAGCACCAATCCCTTATCCTACTTCAAGGACGAAGCCTTTCAAGGAGGGACGACGTGTAATGGACCTAATTAACACAATTATTACTATTAATTATTATTTGTAATGGACCTAATTAACACAATTATTACTATTAATTATTATTACTAAGTTCCATATAGGTCATGCCCATTCACTATGGCCCATGTCGGATACTCGTATATTTTAGTCCTTTGTGTCTCATTTCATAGTGTCACGTGACTCGTAACAATTCATCTTTCATTTTCAATCTTGAACTTCGATGAATAAAAGGAGTTGTGTATCTAGAGTTCCTGATTTCGCAAGTCTCAACACTTCTATTCTAGCATAATTTCTTTTGATATAAGTTTATTCAATCAATGGTCATTTATATTTTGTGTCTTCTTTATTTATCCTAGATCTTTTTACAAATATTTTTCTCCATGCACAATCCTATGAACAATATTTAGGAAAATAATAAAACCCACACCTACATCTGATACTCTACCCACAACACTAAATCCTACGCTCTAACAAGATTGTATCTAACTATGCAGAGTTTGTGTTATGAGTTTAAGTCATATCATTAACTCTTATTTTATGGGTATTATTTATATTTGGTTGTTCAAGTGTAAGGATGGTATCAACTTTGCCACAATACTGATCCTAATATTTCATCTAATTCAAGTAAGAACTCTAATTTTCCTTATTCAGACTATTATCAACATAACACTACAATTGATTGATGCTTAGGAGATTAGTTTAAAACATTAAGCCAACATCACAAACTATTTTGATGATGTTACATAAGACCATATGAAAGAACAATCATACATTGCATGGTTAGCTTGTTGTACTCAGTATTCAACATATTGGAATCATTCAATTCGCAAAATACAATAATCATATGAAGTATTTAACCTTGTAAAGCTAAGGCAGTGTAAGATCTATTTCAATTTTCTTGAAAAGGCATCACATACTTACTAGCCCCAACTTCATAGATTGCTTGTGATGGAAAAATTCGTTGATGGAGGAGGAGCCATTCTAAAAGAACCAAATCCAGATTGTTTTGCATGAAAGGAACTTCTTGGTGTAGCTACAGGTGATTGCAACACTAAAGAATGCTCAAATGAAAGATCCAAGCTTCCCTTCACATGACTATTCCCAGCACAACCATCTTCAATTCCAAAAATCATTTCATTTTCCCTAGCCTAGTAAAAGAAAAAGGTACCCAACTATTTAAAAGTTCCAAATATCAAGACATGCATTATAGTACCTTGAACACAACTTGATTCAACTAAATGTATTAACTTGTGGAAAAACATTCAGAAATAATTCTTGTCATATATCTTTCAATCTTACCCAATCGGAGTCATTTTCCTTTTCTTTCCAGAATATTTCCACACATAGAGGTAGTGTAAGGACAATGCCTGCAAATCAAGACAAAGTTGAATGTTTGTATAAGAGTGTACTAAATTGGTAGAAATAAAAAATGAAAATATTAAAAAAAATAGTTATCACAACAATCTAAGTAGACATAATAGTTTTTATCATTTTCCCATGTAACAACACAAATGAAATGCAATTAAAATCAAAATCATAATGCAGATACAAAACTGTGGCCATTCATTGATCCTGGAATGTAATTAGTGCCACACTTTTTTCCAATACCAAAATAGATTTTCATGCCAATCAAGATTCAACATCAAAGGAAATTTCATAAAAGCATCATTGCCTTTGCACATTATTTGATGTAGTAAGCTCTTCATATCTACATGACATATTATACTAAATACTCATGGAGTCATATCTACATGACATATCCTGCTAAATATTAATAAAGCCATATATATTTGTGTGAAATTCCATGACATTATCCATCCCACAGTTACAAGGTATGAGAGATGCATCAAATACTAGGAAAAAGGACAAAAACAGATGCCTTTGTTTTCCCCTACGGGAATGTGATTTCCGAGTACTAAGTTCCCCTTGATTAATGAATGTGTGCCTCCTATTGCTTTGTCCCTTCCATCACCTTGACTCCCTTCTCCTTGGTGGTTGTTCCTTACCCTTGTGCCTTGTCTAACTTATTAAGCCTACACTTTATGACTATGCACACAGGATCTATGCATTCCACTCCCTATCCCGCTTGTGATTGAATGGTAGGGTTAGATCTTCAAGGAATTTCACATTCCAATCCTTCAAATGATAATTCCTCGAGAAGAGAAACCAAATTTTCTTTACAGGAAAAAGCTTTGGAGCAAATAAAAGTCACTGAGGGGAAGACAATTGCTATAGGACAAAAGATGGATTTAGTTTTCCACACCCTTCAGCTTGGGATCTTTTTCATGGACTTTGATTTGATTTCAAAAGGCATTGATAAAGCTAAGAGGTATGCCATTTTATGTTAGTCTTTTCTTCTTTTTATTCATGCTGTCCAAGGCAGTCTGATGTTTATTGACTTTGGTAGACATCATGCAATTTGTTTGAGGAAGGGGGTGATTTGGAA
Source organism: Picea abies (assembly GCA_900067695.1). Lineage (NCBI taxonomy): Eukaryota > Viridiplantae > Streptophyta > Pinopsida > Pinales > Pinaceae > Picea > Picea abies. Next base: position 20,140 of record CBVK0100097099.1, read on the forward strand.
AGGAAAAAATGACTAAAGGTGTATGAAGGCCTTCACTACATGTCTACACTAAATTTCAAGAAAGATGTTTATTTATTTTTGGATTCTATTTCAACATTCACAACATATGATTAATATTGTTTTCATTTAAAAAAATATATTTTAAATAGTAATTTTAAAATTTTAATTGTTAATTGGGTGTAGGTAAAGTGGTTGGGAGAAAAGTTTTTACTCTCCCTTTGAGTTCAAATCCCACTTTCTGACATGCTTAATTTTAGTGAGCCAATTATATGTTGACCATTAGTGAACTCATTTGCATTTGTTGTAAAGCTTCGAGAATTTTCAAAATTTGGTTTACGTTGGGTACTTTTCTCAAAATGAAGGTAAATGCCTAGTGAATTTCCCTAGGGTATGTATTAAGAGAAAAAAAATATCATCTTATAACTTTCCTCCCAAATTCTCTATCTACATGTACATGTGTATCGAATTTGTTGTATGCACATGTATGCAATTGCATATAATTGGAGGAGAAGGTGACCATGATATAATGCTAGGGAGGAAATCATAATCACAAAGGGGTTGAGGATGAGGATCATTGTATGTATATATAGATGCACAGAAAGAGGAACCCTAAAATCATAAGAAAATTCATGATTCTTAGTGATGTTGATGTTGAGGGCATCTTTGCTTCATGTGTGAATCCATGCCAAGGATTCTGCTTGCTATGCCATCTAAGGCAATTCAAAATTATATCATTTGAATATAGAAGAAGGCATTCTCTAATCCTTCTCTTTTCTTTATTTTCATTGTAAAAAAATGGTGCTCCACTTTTGTTCAATGAAAGGTTTTTTTTTGTATAATTGTGGACCTCATATCACTAGTAGGCAGATCATTCTTTCATCCAACATTGGGGTTGTCTCCAACCTAAGTTATGCCAAGGTTAGAAAAAAAGTAGAACCGAGGTCTTAAGAAAAGATGCCATTATCAAAATTGTCTTCTCCATTTTGTTTATTGTCATTTTCCCATTGAGAGGGAGTTGTTTTTATGCCCGCATAGGGATAACATCTTGCAAGCCAATTCATAAGCTCTATGGTATGATTTGTGGATTTCACATTATTTTTAGTCGACCTTTAGGGATCTTTAGAATCAATCCAAGTATAGTTTGGAAAGGAGCAATGAAATGAGCTATGTTCTAGTGGAATAACTACCAAGTTGGGCATATATGTATTAGGTTAATGGAACTGATTAGAATGATTGCATTCCCAGGATATAATTTGCTTGTACAAAGTTACATGGATGTGACCTTTAATTTGATTGTTGCTACTATTTATTTCAGTGTGTAAGTGTTGTTAAATTTTCCCATATGATACCTTCATATTATATACTGTGCTAAAAAGTATCATCTCACTGGACATAGTCTCCCTAAAGAAAAAGGTATTGGGTTTTTTTAGGTGTCTTCTAGGTGTATTTAATTTTTGTGTCCTACAGAACATATTTATTAATACCTTGGAGTTGTGATATTGCAGCTAGTGAATGCACTCGAGATTTTGACAGTGATTAGAAAGATACCACATCTTTCTAACTTTTTGAATTCACTTTATGGCTGCCAATACAAGTCATTCTTTGTCTCCTTTGGTGAGCATTGCCCTTGCATTTAATATCTTTCAAGTCTAATTTCAATGAAAATATAGAAACATGTTGACTCTGAATTATGGTTGTCATGTCCAAAGAATGTTGCAATAGAGTTACAACATTACATGTGTGGCTTCAATATGGTATCCAAAGATTGAAGAGAGGAGGAACTATCTCCAAAGTGGTCAAAACATGATTTACAACACAAAACCAACCATCCAAAGGGTGATATCTATCCAAATAATCAGACCACCCCCATCAAATGAGAAAGAAATGGTAGAAGACCACCCAATTTTCCATCATATAGAAAATGACCTCCTCCAAATGTGTAAGCTACCACATGTGTAAAGCATCCCTCAAAGAAAGATAGCAAATTCCATAATTATCCTTCCATGCATGATCATGTGTGCAACTAGTCATATGTGTGGAAGATGAAGGACCATTCCACACGACAGAATAAATCATGAGTGTTATATAAGAAATGGAATAGCATAAACCATGTTTCAAATCCAATTAATTGTAATAGTTCCTTTAGATCTACTGTAGGACAAGGGGAATTAGGGTTGGTAAGAAAAAACTGGTCCTTAAATCCTCCAAATGAATCTACCTTCAACATGGAAAATATTTTACTTGATAATGGTTGATATGAGGCACTTACAGGCACATCATACCGACAAAAGTACTTACTAGTTGTCATATTACAACACTTGAAAACTCCAATGTGAGATCTACTGTTAACATTGTGGGAGGTATCATTTCTGGTCTAAATTGACCAGCCAAGAGGGAACCTGGAGGCTTATATCCAGGATCATTATGCTTCACATGCTTCATCTTCGTGTTGCATAACCTTTGGTGACTTGATTCCTTCATCACACAGATTTTCTATGCAACCTTTCTGGAAGATCCAAAACAAAGATTTGACATGAAATTTGATAGTTTAAAATGGAAGCATGGGGCATTAGTTGTATAGCAACACTGTGGCATGATGCATAAATTAGTTGGCATACATAGTCAAGATACACGAGGACTTGTCATTTGTGTTCTAGAGAAAGTTTGAACCAGCATCAGTTCATGATGAAGACGTGGGCAATATAAAATGCTCCATTCATGGAGTCCTATCTTGCCATGATGACAGAGTATAACCAACATCTCCACCATCTTTTTTTGGCCCTCCAAAATGATATTCCAAGAAAATTTTTGGTGCCCTAGATTGGATGGATGAGAAACCTAGGATTTCCCTAAATTAAGGCATATTCTTAGCAAACTAGAGGGTATATTGAAGGGTGAAACAATTAACTTATTTGTGGTAGCTTATGGTTGGATTGTTGGGAAGATTGTACAAGCAGTGATACTCCTCCAACACCTGCACCAAAAAAACAACCTAAGAGATGAATTTGGGGATGCATTATGAATAGAGTTAAGGTTAGAAACAAATTTTTGTAAGGGATTTTTGAAAGAAATTTATTTTTGTTTCTCTTCATGATTCTGTTTTCTAAAGAAGTAAGTGACTCTGTATTGGGCTTGAATTTTTACTTGAGTGAATTCTCTTCCTCAATATGGAATAGTTTTAGCCTCATCAAGTGTAATCAACATATCGATTAGGGTTCTTTCAGAAGTATCGAGCATTTTGTGAACACATACGAGGGGTATTTGTGCCTAAACATGCTTTTCCAACAATTCTCTACCATGTCATATCCTCAGCACATGAATCATCTCATCCGTAGTGCATCGTTGGAGCAGACTTAGGCAACAAGGAATGTCATAGCACCCTTCTGCAACAAGACACCTGTGGCAGTAGGACGCTAGACTTTCCTCACAATGGAGATAGGGTAGGCAAGTATTGGAGAAGACTAGAGGAAAAATGAAATATATTATCTTATTTATACTTGACCTTCACCATAAAGAAATGTATCACGTGGAGGTTTTGAAGAGAGTTTTGGAGTCACATTTGTGGGCCTATAATGTAGACTTCATCACACACTTTTGGTCATGTGCCCACACATGCAGAAAACTTCATACATTAGAATTTAGGATGCATAACACTTGGTGTATGAAGTATCCCTCGATGAAGTACATTAGGTTTTGAATTGACCTTGTGAGATCCTTTACATAATACATATTTGAGGGACCCTTGTTGAACAAGCATTGGATGAAGTGGCATCATTTGGAGATTTATTATTGGCTGATAGCGGGGGTTTTGGCCCACTTTTTGGGGCACGAGTTGCATTGAATATTTTTTTGAGGAAAGGAAAAAATCAAGGAAGATAAGTTAAGTATTATCCTCTGGCCCCTAAAAGGATCAAAATATACATGGGAGATAAATGGTCCTAGAAACATGCCAAAGTAGATTTGTAGGTGCAATATTTCAATGATTGATCAAAATATGTTTATGTGTTTATATATTATTGCACATCGACTTATAAAATTACTTATATCTCAAAAATATACTGATAGGTCACAACCTAGAGAGACACCAAATTGATGTATGAGACTCGCTTGTTTGTGGGACAATGAATAAACCTCCTCTGCATCCCACAAATATAGGGGTCTCAAACATTAATTTGATGCTAGTAATGTCCTAGAAAATATGAATATCTTAACAATAATCAAAATTGTATTTTTACATTTCTATGTCTCCATAAGTTCTACATTGAGTTCTATACTTTAAAAAACACATCAAAAAACTTACCTTATCCTTATCCTTTCGCCAGATCCATTAGCCCATACAACTTGATAATATTTTTCCACGAGATGCATTTCCATCACCAAGACCTGCATGAATCATAAAAGACAAATTCTTTATATGCATAAATAATATATAAGCAAATAAACAAGCATTTAGTTATGTAAAATACTTTAGAAAAAACTTAAGTGGTCGCATACCTTAATGAGCTTCTCTTTATTTCTAGAATAGGTTATTCTCTACTAAACAGGGCTAACCACGTGAAGGTGGAAGCTCATATGGCCCCTCCCCCCCTTCCCTCACATCGACCTCAATTCTCCATACCTAATAAATGATTTTGTTTATATAGAAAACATATAGACATTCATGCATAACTAGGATAGTCATCAATACATATAAACATTGAAGCATAATGCGGTAATTCATATAAACAATGTTTCATACTAGCAACATCGATAAACATCCAAATACAAGTCATGAATTTATACATCTAGTTTTTCTTTGATTTATGTTTTTTTACATTCATAAAATCGATGATTGGGGTATCATAATCATCCTCTGACACTGTATTTCTTGTGCCCTATCCTTCTATTGTTTGTGTTTCCATGCTCTCATGTACCATACTTATGGTACATCATCGAGAAGGGCATGGAGGCAGCTGTGTAGGGGTGTGAATTGCAACAATGAAAATGATCATATCGATATGTTGAAATATAATTGAAATAACTATTTCATTATTTTGATTAACATTACAATATTTCTCTTTACCTGTCTATGTAGCTATGACAGTTGGTGTGTTAATTTATTGTCCACTTGGTTCCTCTCCCAGTTCACCCTCTTGAGCTACATGCTCTTCCAATACTTTAAAGAAGATAATATATAAGTATAAGTCAGGAAATAAATATCTACAATCACAGTAAATATTTCTAATTTTGAAGCATACATACCAGAATGGGTACTCTCCTCCCCACTATAATTGGACATGTGCTCCCTAGTATGAAGTGGTGTCTGCTGAATACCACTAGATTCACTGTTGTGGTTGCACTGTTGCTTGAAAACAAACATAAATACTTAGTTAAGGGTGATAAAATAAAATATGAATAGACTTTACAAGCATGCTACTGCGGTTTCCTTATTCATTTTTTTTACCTGCATTTGCGCGGCTAGGGATATTGGAGTATTCCCCAATCTTCTCCGATATTCAATCACACTTTTAAAACCGTACTTAAAACCAAGCTTTAGGTCCTCCTTGGTGGTAGCAGTTTGGAACGTATTTAAATGCAATGCATAACACCATTAAAATTACCAATAACAAAAACATATATTTGTTCACTATTGTTAAATAAATATTCACCACAGTTAATCATTTAATTCTTACGATTCAAGATTTTAGTTTTCCATATCCACCCTGGCCTGGTTTATGCTGCCCGTGCTTTTCCACTCTAGCCTTGGTTGCTTTGGAGGTGTCAGGTAGCCTATATATGGAATTTTTGAAAACAAATAGATATCGGAATTGTTACTTAAAACACTTGAAAGAAAAACATAAATGAGCATATTTCACTAAGAAGATGACATGTGTTGTACCTTTCTTTATCAGGTCGTGGATGTATTCCTTGTTTTTTAAACAAGTTCTCCTTTGCATACTCTATTAGGGCCTTCCACTCTTTCTCCAAAACCATGGGAGGGCGCTTATGCTTGAGGTCTAATTGCAATTTCTCCCTATATTGGGCCCTGGTATATTTTAAATTCTCGTCAGCTAACTTTGTAACCACTCTCTTGTTAAACGTATTTTTGAACAAGTTTACCACGTGGCCTATCAATTCATCTTTCTTTTCGTTATCTTGGGTATTCCACCATGTGCGAATGGTGGGGCCAAACAACTCCAATGCTTTTTCATTCAAGTTTCCGTAGAAAACATTGTTTCCTGCAGAAACATGTTATCCATTAATTTATAATAATCTTAACAAATGTCCATTTCAATTTCATGATAAAAATGAATCCATTAATTAACAAATACCTGCAATCTTCTGAATCTTGATTAGAACACATTCTTCATCCATCAGAAAGGTGAGATCTAGTGACTCGGTGCTTTTAATTTGTGTTGCTCCATGAATAGCTTCCTTTCCATATACAATATGTTCATCTTCGAAGTCATGTGGAGTCAAAGGGTATGACTCATCATGCTCCAGCGTGTCATGTCGGTCAACAGTAGTGCCTTCATCAATGGATTTGAGGGGAACATCAGGAGGGTAAAAAAGCCTCATGTGTACTTTTCTTTGTCGAATTTTTTGTTGCATTGGACCATCACTGCTACCTATAGCAGTTGCAGGCTCAGCATCTTCCCGGGGCACGGGGTTTAAAAACTCCTACAAACATAAAAATTTACTTTATCAGATCATATAGAAAATATAAAACAAAAAAACAGATATGAAATTGTCATAGTTGATAAAAATATGTGAAGATGCCACTTACCCCAAATTTTTTTATTATATTTTGTAGCTCTGCAATTCTTGCCATGTCCTCCTGTGTCAGGGGTCTTTTGCGAAACAAAGCTAGATATTCTATGTTTTTCTTCTTCAATTCCTTCATGACAGTTGCTATTGGGTCAGTGGAATACAACATTTCGTCTTCAAGCTCCTCATTATCCAAATCGACTGTACTGGACTAAAAACATCAAACAATAAATGAAATTAAAATAATTTTAACATCAATTTTTTTTAGGTATTGTAATCAAATTTAGTTATTATTAACCACTAACAGTTACCTGATGTTGTTATGTGACCGATGACTTCCCACGGTCACCCTGATCTGATATAATATGAGTGGGTGACTTCCCACAGTGACCATGCCACAATACATTAATGAATAAAATTAATGAGATGAACTTTAACATTTGAGAAATTTAGTTATTGTAGTCATAAGTTGTTACTATATTTAACATTTACCTGCTGAGGCACAACATGTGCCTTTGCATAGTCACCCTGGACAGATGTAGCATGTGATTTTCCATGGTCACCCTGGAAAAATGTTGACACAATAAATCAATCAACAGAAGTTATGAAATTCACTTGTAACATTAAAAAAATGAAATATTGCAGCAATATCAGAAAATAAATAATGCAATTTCAGAAATTTAGTTGTTGTAGTAATAAGTTGTTACTATATTTAACATTTACATGTTGAGGCACAACAAGTGCCTTTCCACGGTCACCCTAGACAGATGTAGCGTGTGATTTTCCGCGGTCACCCTGGATAGATGTTGACACAATAAATTAATCAACAAAAGTTATGAAAGTAATTGTAACATTAAAAAAATGAAATATTGCAGTAATCTCAGAAAATAAATAATGAAAAATGAAATATATGCAGTAAAAAATTGAATTATTGTAGCAATAAATTATAAAAATGATTGATCAAAGGTTGAGTTGAATGGTATGTAAGATATTTACCCCCATAGTTGCAACCCCTCCATCTATTCGATTTAAGTTGTAATCGCTCATCAACTCTTCACCTGGAACTATTGTTTTTGTTGCACATACAAATATATGATTTCCTTCACGTCCCTCAAATATGCAATTCAGTTTCTTAGTTGTTTCCATTGGTCGTGTACTATTTATAAAGCCTACAATGTTTCCATAATATTTTGGCCTTCCATCAATATACATAGTCACCCCTTTATTTTGAGTGTTATCTACTAGTTGTATATAGTTTGTGGCAAATTCGTATCTCCGCATACTTTGTGTATATCAGACCAACATCAACCAATGATTGTATTTGTATAATGGTTTGAAATACTCCATAAATTTAGTTACAATGCCATAGCCGACCTTTATGCCATCCATGGAAAATAACCCCAATCCATATAAGGACGAAGGAGCAATGCAATACATCCTCCCACTGATGAAGAAATTTGTGTCCACTTCAGGTAGCTCCTTAGCTACCCATCGTTGCACTAGATTTCTATACCTCAAGGGAAAATCAATGACATCTATTCTCTTAGCATCATAATTACATGACCCTCCGCTGGCAATAAAAAATTGCATGCATATACAAAATCTTTTTCTTGCCTTTTCATATCTAGTTGATCTGGAACTGGTAGATCTTGTACATCATGTCTCACTTTCAACCTCTCTGAGTATATCTTGATAATCACTCAAGGAATATAGATCCAAAAGATACCTATTTGGTGGTAACTACACTCGTTAAAATAAGAAGATAAGTTATCGTGCGAATATAAGTTTGTGGTACCAACACTCAAAACAATGAGAAGATAAGTTAGTGAGCAAATATTAAGGAAACCCATGTTTTTCTTGGAGAATATACTTGATTCTATTGTATGTAAGAAACTTATTGGGGTCCTTATTTACTTGATTCATATCATATTTGGCATCCCCTTATTGTTATCTTGGTATGATTTGGGGTGCGAGTCTTCTCTTTTATAGAATGGACTAGATTGTAAGATTTGTGAAAACCATGGAAGAATTTAAGATGAAAAAGGTTCTTGGTGACCCTCAAAGTCACCCAATCATTGAACTTCCTATTCTAAGCAAGGTTGAATGAAAAATATTATAATCTAGGCCATTCTTGAATCCAAAATCAATTCTATACTTATCCTTATCAGAACTTGTGTTATACCTTCATTTATTTCTTATTTTCTTTCAGACAATGGATATGTCAAAACATGCTCTTGAAGAACTTTAAGAGTTCAACAAGGCTTTCCTAATTCTTGACACATTGTTCAATACTTCCCTAATTGGCTTGTTATAATAAGGAGGATTTTATGAAATTGGCTTCTTCATAACTTGAGGGTCTTCACTCTTCTTACGACATTCATTTGTACCTCTCATTTTCATACACCTTTGTATAATCAAGTGAATGAGAGGTGTATGAAATTAGTTAGGATAGAAAGAGGCATTAAAGTCCCAATATTAGGCTTGGGAATTGATGTAGATAGGGTGATGAAGGAAATGCAGCGTTAGCGAGGATATTTAGGGTCTATGATACTAAAAAGGCTTAGTGGATGACACTTTTCTTGATGATACTAAAAAGGCTTAGTGGATACTCAACAAGATAGATTCTTTAGAATTAATGAATGGTTGGAGGATACTCAACAAGATAGATGCTTCAGAATTAATGAATGGTATCCCAAGGGTGCTAAGGCCTCATCTAAAGATGGGTCAAGTGACAAGGTTCAATGACAAGGGAAGATAGAAGTTATATGGCAAAGTAAAAGTGTTCTTGCAACAAGTATAAGTGCCAATACAACTTGAAGGAAAGAACAAACTCTTATATGAAACAATAGATGCTTGCACTATTCAATATAGGTACATTAACAATGGTGCATGAGAAACAAGCATAGAACAACAAAGACAATGGTATCTTTCAAGTACAAAGACTGTCAATATGTAAATGATTTGGTGGTACCTACACTCATTAAAACAAGAAGATAAGTTATCATGCGAATATAAGTTTGTGGTACCGACACTCGAAAAAATGAGAAGATAAGTTAGCCAGGAAATATTCAAGGAACCCATGTTTTTCTTGGAGAATAAACTTGATTCTATTCTATGTAAGAAACTTATTGGGGTCCTTCTTTACTTGATTAATATCATACTTGGAATCCCATTATTGTTATCTTGGTATGCTTTGGGGTGTGAGTCTTCTCTTTTATAGAATAGCCTAGATTGTAAGATTTGTGAAAATCATGGAAGAATTTAAGATGAAAAAGGTTCTTGGTGACACTCAAAGGCACCCAATCGTTGAACTTCCTCTTCTAAGAAAGGTTGAATGCAAATTATTACAATCTAGGCCATTCTTGAATACAAAATCAATTCCATACTTAGGACTATCATAACTTGTGTTATACCTTCATTTACTTCTTATTATCTTTCAAAAAGCAGATATGTCAAAACATACTCTTGAAGAAATTTAAGAGTTAAACAAGGATTTCCTAATTCTTGATACATTGTTCAATACTTTCCTAATTATCTTGTTATAATAAGGTATCTTTTATGAATTTGGCTTCTTCATAACTTGAGGGTCTTCACTTTTGTTACGACATCCATTTGTACCTCTCATTTTTATACACCTTTGTATAATCAACTGAATGAGAGGTGTATGGAATTAGTTAGGATAGAAAGAGGCATTAAAGTCCCAACATTAGGCTTGGGAATTGATGTAGATAAGGTGATGAAGGAAATTCAGCCTTAGCAAGGATATTTAGGGTCTATGATACTAAAAAGGCTTAGTGGATGACACTTTTCTTGATGATACTAAAAAGTCTTAGTGGATACTCAACAAGATAGATGCTTTACAATTAATGAATGGTTGGAGGATACTCAACAAGATAGATGCTTTAGAATTAATGAATGGTATCCCAAGGGTGCTATGGACTCATCTAAAGATGGGTCAAGTTACAAGGTTCAATGACAAGAAAAGATAGAAGTTATATGACAAAGTAAAAGTGTTCTTGCAACAAGTATAAGTGCCAATACAACTTGAAGGAAATGACAAACTCTTATATGAAATAATAGATTCTTTCACTATTCAAGATAGGTACATTAACAATGGTGCATGAGAAGCAAGCATATAACAACAAAGACAATGGTATCTTTCAAATACAAAGGTTGTTAATATGTAAATGATTTGGTGGTACCTACACTCGTTAAAGAAATAAGATAAGTTATCGTATGAATATAAGTTTGTGGTAACAACACTCGAAAAAATGAGAAGATAAGTTAGCGAGAAAATATTCAGGGAACCCATGTTTTGCTTGAAGAATATACTTGATTCTATTGTATGTAAGAAAATTATTGGGGTCCTTTTTTACTTGATTCATATCATACTTGGCATCCCATTATTGTTATCTTGGTATGCTTTGGGGTGTGATTCTTCTCTTTTATAGAATGGCCTAGATTGTAAGATTTGTGAAAACCATGGAAGAATTTAAGATGGAAAAGGTTCTTGGTGACCCTCAAAGGAACCCAATCGTTGAAATTCCTCTTCTAAGAAAGGTTGAATGACAAATCTTACAATATAGGCCATTCTTGAATCCAAAATCAATTCCATACTTAGCACTATCAAAACTTGTGTTATACCTTCATTTACTTCTTATTTTCTTTCAGACAATGGATATGTCAAAACAAGCTCTTGAAGAACTTTAAGAGTTCAACAAGGCTTTCCTAATTCTTGAAAAATTGTTCAATACTTCCCTAATTGGTTTGTTATAATAAGGTAGCTTTTATGAAATTGGCTTCTTCATAACTTGAGGGTCTTCACTCTTCTTACGACATCCATTTTTACCTCTCATTTTCATACACCTTTGTATAATCAAGTGAATGATAGGTGTATGGAATTCGTAAGGATAGAAAGAGGAATTAAAGTCCCAAGATTAGGCTTGGGAATTGATGTAGATAGGGTGATGAAGGAAATGCAGCCTTAGCGAGGATATTTAGTGTCTATGATACTAAAAAGGCTTAATGGATGACACTTTTCTTGATGATACTAAAAAGTCTTAGTGGATACTCAACAAGACAGATTCTTTAGAATTAATGAATGGTTGGAAGATACTCAACAAGATAGATTCTTTAGAATTAATGTATGTTATCCCGAGGGTGCTAAGGCCTCATCTAAAGATGCGTCAAGTGACAAGGTTCAATGTCAAGGTAATATATAAGTTATATGACAAAGTAAAAGTATTCTTGCATCAAATATAAGTGCCAATACAACTTGAAGGAAAGGACAAACTCTTATATGAAACAATAGATGCTTTCACTATTCAAGATAGGTACATTAACAATGGTGTATGAGAAACAAGCATATAAAAACAAATACAATGGTATCTTTCAAGTACAAAGATTGTCAATATGTAAATGATTTCCAGTAATAAAGTATCACTAATCACTGCCCATGAATGAAATTCAAATGCTACTTCTCCAAGGTGTAATCAAGAGCACATAATGACACTTCATTCAATGTAATTTCTAGCTCATGGATGCATGAAAGATGACAGTGCAAAGAGTTATTTCTAGCATATAAATGATTTTCCAATCAAGCTTGTATTGTTACCACTTCAATGTATAATTAAGACAAGTCAAAGATCAATCTTGTGTGTAATTCCCAACAACAATATATATGTAAACAATGACTGTTCAAGATGTAATTTCCAACAAGCGAGGAATGTAAATGATTGTCCAAAGATGTATTTCTTTCTATAGTATGACTATCAAAGTATGTCTTAATTTGAGACAAGTTAAATCTAAATATTACGTGTAAATCCTAGCAAGAATATGTGTGTAAACAATGAATGTCCTTCAATGTAATTTCCAACAGCAAGAAGCATACAAATGACTGCCACACTTATCTCTTTATAGTTAGCTAAGACTGCATATCTAGTGGATGATACTAAAAAGGCGTAGTGGATGATATTTACGAAAAAGACTTGGTGGATGAAACTTTTCTTGATGAATACTTGTTTGTAGTGTCCTTGCAAACCTTGTGGTTTTTTTATACTGAATTTTACCTCGTCTTTAGAAAGTTTTCATAGCACTTCTCCCATAATGAACACTACAAAAACACAAAGAAAACTTATCCATACAAATAGATTTAGGGTCATGTATTCAAAATGGTATTTGATCATGTACTTTGTTGATGCATAAGAGAATATTATCTATGATGTGCTTGGGGCATGGCATAATGAACATAATGGATTACATTTTTCATCCAAAAGAAAAACTCTCAAATTTCTACAAGCATGATATTGTTGGCCAACCCCTCATAAGGATGCTAGAGATTACATTAGCATATGTGATGAATGTGTTGGCGTTCGGAAGTCACTCCTGGATTGCTAGCAGGAGCAGAGCCCGAAGCCCATCAGATTTAATGTCACGGTTTGTTTAAAGGACGATCAAATGGAGAAAAGACTCGAAACAACACAATCTCAACTCAGAAACTAGACCATGCACGCATGAACGAGTGAGGTCCTGATAAACTCCAAACAGTGAGTCGTAATAAAGGGTGAGTAGGTGGAAGACTTGTGCAAGAAAATGCAGTGGTCCACAATAAACATCAGGTTTATTACAGACTTAGGGGAGAAGTGCATTCAAACGCAAAATCCTTTTACATTCAAATACATATACCAGAGAATACAAAGATGCCACAACAAATCCTTTATCGCAACAAAATTGTTAAGTCCACGTGAATCCTTCATTGTGAACCCTCTGGCAAAGATGAAACAAGGATGGAAAAGAAAGGAAACTATTTGTTATAAACCAAGAAGTCTCAAACACAGAGGCATCACCAGGAAACTAGAGTATCACTGAAACTATACAGTCGGGAGCTTAGCTCTACCATCGATAGATACAAAAATGGCAAAAACACCTACATATACTCAAAACACAACAGCAACAAGATCAAGAAAATGCATTGAAGGCTTTGCGTCTGCATGGCTTCTGACATTCTGCAGCCGCAATCTTTAAATAATCGTGCAACTTATGGCAGACGCGATCAGTCTTCTGACAGCTTATTCGGCGAATCGACGTGCTTTTAATTCCTTGTGGGATGTCCCCATTATGGCGGAGGCGATGTCTAACCACCACCAACCGCTTCAATAACTGCTTCTTGGGATTGATAATAGCCCAGCCAACTCAGCATCTCGGGATAGGGAATACTTCTTGCGCTGCCACCTGGAACAACTGAATAGCTTGAGGGACGGACGTGAGGGCCATCACGGAGGACATGGTGTATGGTAGGAGTGATGGCGAGAAGTGAGAATTACGACAGAGGGAGGTAACAGGGGATGACCCGTGGAAGGGGACAGCCAGGTAGATGGGGTGAAGACAGGGGAAATGGACTCGCCTTCGGGTGAGAGACTGATATGAAAGAAACGGGACGCGTGGCGGGCGATGAGTGGGTGATGGGAAGAAGGGAAGGCTACGCGAGAA
>CBVK0100097100.1:0-34373 GCA_900067695.1 Picea abies
TCTTCCGATCTCACATTTTTTAGACCAAGTTAGGAATTCAACAAAGATTTTTTGGAAATTAAAGTCTCTAAAAATTCATATTAAACATTAGGCAAAATTGCATAGATAAAAAATAAAAAAAACCGTCTTAGACTACAAGAACTGGAGATTGATTTACAGGCCCTACTACAAGCAAACACATAGGGAGGGGAGAATCGTGGCAGGAATCACACCTTGAAACTTATAGAAACTGAGAGGAACCAAATCCTTCTCGCAGAAGAAGCTCTATGGAGAAAATGAAGCAGAGCTATCTGGATAAAGTGTGGCAATCAAAACACTAAATTATTTCACCGTTTTGCGAGCTCTTGAAAAAAATATATATATATTTGGGAAATAAAATATGATTCAGGTAACATTCACAGTGGACAACAATCCATAAAGTTGGCAGCTACAAACTACTTCAAATCCTTCTATGAGGTGACTCCACACAATAATCTACATGATCTGGTCTCTGTTTCTAGACTCTTCCCTCGATCGGTCACATCGAAGGAATCCAATCACCTGGATAGTCCCTGCACACTACAGAAGGTATTGGGTGCCTTAAAATCATTTACCAAAGATAAAAGTCCAGGCCTTGACGACTGGACTGTTGAATTCTATCTACACTTCTTTGATTTAGTAGGGGCTAAGCTTCTGGAGCTAGTGGAAGATTCCATAATTAGAGGAAAGGTGATTGATGTGTTGAATTTGACCTTCTTGACACTAATTCCTAAATAAAATAATCCTACTTCATTTGGTAACTACAGACCGATTTCACTCTGCAACAAGTACTACAAATTAATCTCAAAAATCATTGTTAACAGGATTAATCCTATCCTCTCAAGGACATTGCCGGGTGAACAATTGGGTTTCTTAAAGGGCAGATGATCTTAGATGCCATTGGCACCGTCAAGGAGTGCTTGCATAGTATAAAGGCGAGAAATAAAAAGGCACTTATCCTGAAATTGGATCTTAAAAAAGAACTTGACTACATTGACTGGGATTTTCTTAGATTAATCCTGACACAATCAGGATTCAGTCAAACTTCTATAATGTGGATCATGAGTTGCGTGACAACTGCAAATTTCACTTTCCTGATTAATGGTTAAACTTCCTCCATCTTTCATAGTGGTAGAGGACTGAGGCATGGTTGTCTTCTCTCACCACTTTTGTTCATCCTGGTCATGGAAGGATTAAGCCTGCTACTCAAAAAAGTTCAAGCAAAAGGGAATATTACGGGGATAAAAGTGTCCAGAATCATCAAGATTTTACATCTCCTATTTGTTGATGATGTCCTAATCATGACTAACGACTCTTTACAGGAATGGATGGAAATAAAAGACATATTGAAGACTTTCTACAGTTCCTCAAGTTTATTGATAAATTGGACAAATTTGACTTTCCACTTTGCCATTTTGCAAGAACACTCCTTGGAACTACTAAAAGATCTCTTTCCTTATAACTTTGTACACCTCTTTGAAGGTTTTAAGTACCTTAGATATTTTATTAAAGATGATTCCTATAAGGCTACAGACTGGAACTGGATTGTAGAAAAGGTGGAGAAAAGAATTGGATGCTAGTGCAATAGATGGCTCTCTTTAGGAGGTCTTTTCACCCTTATCAAAGTTGTCCTAGAAGGATAACCGGTTTATTGGATGGCACTTGCAGCCATACCAGCTAAAATTTTAGACAAGCTAAGGAAACTAACATACAATTTCCTCTGGTCGGGAAACATTGACTATAATCGTCAACATCTCTGCAACTGGGAATCCTTGGCCAAACCAAAAAACAAGGGTGGATGGGAGATCAGAAAAAAAAATCATTTTAACAAAGCACTGGCAGACAACTCACTTTGGTGTGTGTTGAAAAAAGCTGGTATCTAGCACTCTTTTATAAAAGATAAATATCTACCCCACGTTTTAGTGGCCACGTGGTTCAGGGAAACTACAATCCCTGCAAGAGTGGCCTCACAGATTTGGAGAAACCTGGTAAAGTCGGTACATTGGATCACCCATTGGTTGTGTTGGAATACGGGCTTGGGACACTCTATTATCCTTGGCAAGGATGGTATTATAGGAATGGATAAGGCATATTACCTATCCCCTCTAGTTATTACTCATCTAAATTCAAAAGACATCAGGTACCTCTTTTAATCAAGAGGAAACACTAGGTCTGGGATTCTTTTAGACTGTTGGAAAACCAGTAACGAGCTTGGACTATCACCAGAGCTCGCAATGGAGTGGGATAATTTATGCATGGAAATTTCGCATTCTAGCATACAACTTCAAGAAACTGATGACCATCTTATGTGGATAGAGGGCGACAGATCGGGCCTCTTAACTGTTAAAAATGTCTACACAACCATCACAAACACCCTCTAGAAAAATAATATTAGTGGATGGAGGAAAAAATTATGGTCCTGGAACATAGCACAAAAGATCAAGTTGTTCACCTGGCTAACATTAGAAAACAAAATACACACTTGGGATAATCTTCAAAGGAAAGGCTGGGTTGGACCCAAGATTTTCCAACTATGCAATAAAGATGAAGAGACTGTGATGCATCTGTTTATTAAGTGTCCCTTCACTTGACAAGTATGGGACAATATCTCATATGAAAAAAACATAAACATTGCTTGGGAAGGGATTACTGTAACTGCATGTTATGATTCCTGGTAAAAAAGGGAACGCTATTTTCAAAATCTCCCCCCCTGGTATGTTGGTTCGTGTGGCTGGAAAGGAATAAAAACATATGTGAAAATGGGACTCCATTTACAAGCTCTGTTGCCTTCAAAACACTTGGTATGCTCAAAAACTAGACAGACATTCACCCAAGAAAAGAGGTAAATAAGATCAAAGACAAGACATTTATTCCAAAGGGTATTCCTACTGGGTGGTTTGATGGAGCAACACAGTACAATGGCCTTCAGAGTGGAGTTGGGGGCTTGATCAGACTCTCTATAAATTTACAATACAGATGGACCTTAAACTGTGGCCCGAATACCAACACCAGAGATAAATTATTAAGTGCATGAGCTACACTTTTTTTATTTTGATTAATGAAGATTTATTTTTATTTTATTTATTTTTGAAAAATGTTAAGGTAAAAACAATATTTTCAAAGAAAATAGTAAAATAATAAAAACATATATAAGAAAATAGTAAAATAAAACTCCCTTTTGTACTACATAAAAGAGAATGATACCAAAATAACTTCACTTTTTTTAAAAGCCTTGAGAGTTAGCTTAAGGATAATGAGCCACATTTGATATCTCTCCCCCAAAGTTTGACTTTATTGATCACATATTCAATGATTCCATACTGGGAGGGCTTTGTGCTAAAATAAAAAAATAAAAAAATCAACTAAATAATATGAAAAATTCACTCATTTTTATACTCAATAATAAAAAACTAAATAATATAAAAACTTATAATTATTTAAATAATAAATAAAAGAAAATGATGCTTAAATATTTTTATTTCTTTTCACATTACATAAAAGAAGAAAATGATGTGAAAAAAATATTAAACCTCATGAATTTTATATTTTCCATTTTTTTCATATTACATATTTTGTATTTTTCATTTTTTTTATATTACATATTTTATATTTTCCATTCTTTTCATATTACATAAAAAAAAAAATTCAATTTTTTTCATATTACATATTTTCTATTTTCTATTCTTTTTATATTACATAAAAAAAATGATAACTAATAATGTGAAAATTTATTAAATTTATTTTAGAATATTTAATATTTAAAAATATTTTATTTGAACAAAATTTAAAAATATATTAAGAATATTTTAAACAAAGAATAAAATGATAAACTCATAAGAGAGAACAATAACTCACTAATATGAAACTTGTCAAACATCACAAATTTTATATTTAAAAATAATTAATAATTTTAGTATTTCAAAGTTTAAACAAAATATAAAATATGTTAAGAATAATTTAAACATATTTTCAAAGTCAGTATCTGTTAAGACTGTTCTAACCATATTTTAAAAAGTAAGAATGTTCTAAGCATATTTTCAAAGTTTATATATTCAAAGTCGGTATATGCTAAGAATGATCAAAGTTTATATATCCAAAGTGAATATAAATGTTCTAAGCATATTTTCAAAGTTTATGCTTACCAACATGATGTTCTAAGCATATTTTCAAAGTTTATATATTCAAAGTCGGTATATGCTAAGAATGATCAAAGTTTATATATCCAAAGTGAATATAAATGTTCTAAGCATATTTTCAAAGTTTATGCTTACCAACATGATGTTGGTAAGAAAGTTTCTAAGGATGTTAAGAAAGTTTATAAGTTAGTATAACTTAATAATGTGAAAACTTATCAACATCGTGAATTTTATATTTTAAAATAATTAATAGTTTTTAGTATTCCAAAGTTGACACAAAATTAAAAAATATATTAAGAATATTCTAAGCATATTTTCAAAGTTAATATATGTTAAAAGTATTTTAAGCATATTTTCAAAATTGGTATATGTTAAGAATGTTTTAGACATATTTTCAAAATTGGAATATACTCACAAAATTTATCCAAATATTTTTGTAATATATTTTATTATTTTTAATTATATAAATGATTAAAAACTCCTATTAAATCTAATTATGGTTACCTCATATCTAATTAAAAGATCATACTTATATTTAATATTTTAAATTCCTTTTTATTTACCTTATCAATCTATTAAAAAGTAACACTTAAATTTAATATTCTAAATCATTTTTATTTACCTTATCAACCTATTAAAAAGTAACACTTAAATTTAATATTTTAAATTCTTTTTTATTTACCTTATCACCTATTAAAAAGTAACACTTAAATTTAATATTTTAAATTCCTTTTTATTTACCTTATCAACCTATTAAAAAGTAACACTTAAATTTAATATTTTAAATTCCTTTTTATCTACCTTATCAACCTATCAATAATACCATGGTTACTTAATATCTTTTTATTTACCTTATGAACTTATTAATAATCCCATGGTTATTTAATATTTAATTGGAAGGTGACACTGAGATTTAAGATTTTCAATTTTTTCTTTTTTTCTTTATCAACCTATGGATTAACATCCTCACATCAAATCCTAGAGGTTGAAATTAAGAAATGTTTTAGATAAAAGAAAATTATGAATCGATCTCAAATTTTCCATAATGAACCTTCCATGCATCTAGGCAAATAAGGGTACATCACTTTTGATATTTAGAGGTTACATCTCTTTTGCACTCTTTTGGCTTAGAATTTGATAATCTTCCCCAATCTAATATCTCTAATTTAAACTTGTGGGATTAGCTCATAATAATGTTATAGTAATATAGCAATTTGTGAAATATGAGGAACCAAGACTACACATCTTGTAGTGGTTAGTGCTTACATTAGTCGCAGTCTCATTTTCCTCTGCCAAGATTGAAATCACCATTGCAATACTCACAACCACCCTAGTTGTAGTCTCAATCATTGTTGCCAACCTTGAAATTTCCATTGCAATACTCATAGATGTCATGGTTGAGCTAGTTTACTCCTTTGGGTTTTTTCTTATACGCATCAAAGATGCCAAGGTCAACTCCATTTAAGCATGGACACACCTTCAAATTCTGATGAGGCGACTTTCATTTCTCTTACCAGATCCTCAAAACCAACTGGTGAGAAACATCTAATGAAGAACAGGTTTTCTAGTAAAACAAAAGCCATCCCCAAGTTAGAGATTTTGTCTATAGAACCAAAAGGGAAAGCTACTCTTTTGCATGAGCAAGATTTAATTGGAAATTTCATAGGCCTTTGACCTATTCCTTGTGTATTCCAAGCATGGATTATAGAGCATTGGAGTGTCCAAGGTAAAATATCTAGTTTTTAATGTGGAAAATGTTTATTTTTATTTTTATTTAGCAACAAGGAGGAGAGAGATCTAATCTTTAGATCAAGTCCCTATTTCATAAGATCCAAGGGAATTTTCCTCTCCCATTGGAGCTTTGATTTTGATCCAGACACAAAAATCTTGGTTTCCCTTGTATGGGTCGAGTTGTTGCACCTCCTTGTCATATTTTGGGACGAATCCACTCTTAAAGTTATTGGAGATAAGCTAGGTCATTATACTGACCATGCTGAGCCAAAATGAAATATTTATCCCTAAACTAAAATGTGCATGGAAATAGATTTGGAGAAGGGTCTTCCAGAGGAAATACAACTCACTATGGAGGGTTGTAGTCATCTTAAAGCCATTGATTATGAGTAGATCCCCTTCAAATGAAATCCATACCACGAGTATGGTCACTTTTCAAAGACTTTCCCAAGAATCCAAGAAAATCAACACCCTCCAAAGCAGTCTCTAATTCCTTTGTCTAAAAATGAGCAAGAACCTTTCAAACAAGTATCTAGAAGGCATAAGACGTAGCAACCCAAGAGGCCACAAATTATAAAAAGACCATAGTCTGTCTCATGCATCCCATCCAGCAACATATTTGAAGTTCTTGAAGATATGAAGAAAGTAAAAGAGGAAAGGGTTGAGATAGAGCCACCATACACTCGTTTAGATCCTAAAGATGGAACATGTTCTGAGATCCAAGTTGAGAATACAATACCAAAAAACACAAAAGGGACCAACCTGTGGTAAGAACAACAAATCTCCTAGAAAAATAACTGAAAGTAGATAAAGAGTCAAAGAAAGAAAAGGAGGATGAGGAATGAATGGATGAAGAGGAAGTTGCAAAGATGGATGAGAAGCATGACTATCCCGATAAGAATTCTCCTGAAAATTTTGATTCCCCTCCCTTTGCAGAAACCGTGAAGAAAGAATTATGTCCCTCTCTCCCACTAACAAGGGGAAGAAAATCAAGTCGAGAGTGAAGAGAGAAAGAGGTGGAATCAAATATTCTCTTGGGTTATCAATGAAATCTAGGCTCTTCCCTATTTAATGGGGAGAGAGCTCTCCATAAGAAATAATTATGTTTCGTTTCTGCAATTTCCTATGCAAGCAATTTGTTAGAATTTATTCTTTTACTCAAGAAATTATACCGAAATCAAGTCACTATAGAAAAAACGTTGGACCAATCCCTTTCATCCTTTTGACAAGAAGAGGATTGCTTTGCAAGCTAGATTCATGTCTTAAATCTCGGGACTTCAATATTTGTACTCTTGTTGTTTAGCTATGCTTTAGCCTTTTTTCAATAAAATATTTCTCAGTTTCGGTTAAAAATATATATCTCTAATCTCGACCCTAGAAGATCAAGATATGTGAAGAGAGATTGTGAATTTCTTTAAAACACATCTAAAGTTTATTTGAATTTCCTTAGGGCATTGATTTCTCTTACACGTCATTATTCTCAGTAAATGTATCACTAAATTAAGAAATATATTATCATCACCTCGGGGCCAATCTTTCATAGCATTGATTACATCTTGCACAGTTTAAGGTTCATTCTCACTAGTGAAAAATGGACATTAATCATCACATACCTCATGATAAAACTGAAAAATAATCATCACTTATCTTATGATAAGAATGAAGAGTAATCACATTTTATGTGATAATCATATATATAAACCAATGAAGAGTAATCACATTTTATGTGATAATCATATATATAAACCATGTAACAAAGAGCTTGGAGGAAAAGAACACCTCATTTTCATGTTAATCTTAGGATGAGACATGTGATTATGTGTTGAATATTATTACATATTTAAAAATGTTTATGCTTAAAAAAAAATCTTTATTCATTATGATATCTAAGTTTTTTTTTTTTTTCTTTCCAGGAATCTAAAAGTTTTTTTTTCCATTAAAAAACTTACTTGGTTCCAAAAGGAAAAAATTTACATATCCCATGTCGAACTTCGTTTCAGAGCTCTTTGTCTTACCACCTTATTCTCCATGCAAATAGGAAAAGAAATGTAACCCCTTTCTCAAGGAGAATCCCCTCAAAGGTAAGACTGGAAGTTTACATTGTTTTAATGTAACCTCGAAGCACAAGGCAAAAAGATCATGAGCCTATATAGCTTTTATTGTCTTATGTGATATATTATAACTTGATATCTACTAAACTATTGGCCTTAAACATAAACTTCGAGCTGGCCTATACGTTTCTTCTCTCTTCTAAATAGCTCACGATTCATATAAAAAGCATAAACGCTTTTTAACAAATCGATCTGCCCATATTTTCGTGCCATATGAATCCCTTCTATACATTCTTTGGCAAAATATTTAATTAATTTTTTTAACTCAGTAAGGTTTTGAATCAATATAATATGTATTACCTTCTTAGTGGCATCTCGATGCTCGGAAGCAAAACATAACGGTAAAAAAAAACTACTTGCATTCAAAGACTTAAATGAATTCAAATGAATCCATGTAATGGCTCGTAGAATATGTTTGTATCCAAAATTTTGTATGCTTCCATGCTTTTCTATAGCTTGGATTATTGTTGAGTACATAATGAATTATATATCTATCTCATACTGAGTTGTAGAAAGCATTTTTCGATGCAACAAATTCAATTCAAGATTGATCTACTTCCCTTTAGCACAAATTTTTACTAAACAATCAATTCTAATAAAAGAAAATTGTCAAGATTAAAATTAACTAATCAAAAGCTTAAATTAGGCTCAAATTGGGTTAAGGTTTACTACACCACTTCCAAAATCAAAAGGTGTGGCGGCCATAAGAGTTGTTGGACTATCTTCTCCAAATTGATTATATGCTCGCAGGGGCTTCTTCGTTTGGTCAATAATTGTAGTTAATATTTGTGGTGTAACTTGATGGTAGTGGGATTCAATTAAGATGCCTCTTCGTAGACAAAGTTGCAATGCCAACTATATGAGATGTTGCTCTGCTTGTTCATGATATCATGGAAAATCCTCCCCATTGCTTAAATAAAAACAATTCATCCAAATAATTAATTTTTATTGTAACTACCATTTTTTAGCACATCCCTTCAATTTTCAAAGTTCAACCCAAAACTTACACTAAATTGATTTTATTAACTCTCTAAAACACTTCGTCCTTCCAAGGTTGTTAAAAATGAAATGAATTATTCAAATTTTAAATTTAAAGAGTTCTAGGTGTGCAAGATAAGAAAATAAAATCATCGCTAATTACAAACTATAGGCATTCGCAAAAACGAAAGCAAGGAATATTCCAAATATTGTATTGTAACCTATTACGAGATGTCGGAATTTGTACCCAAATTTAGTAGTGTGCTATTTATTTTTCTTTGGTGAATGATATCATCTATTGTCATATAAGTTTGGAAATTTACATGGATTAAATAAATAGACATTGATTCAAGTTACAGGTTATATAGGCACATACACCATTTAGAAATTTGTGTTGGTTAGCTATACGAAAAAAAACATTTTAATTTTGTTTTCTTTGTTATTTTATTTTCATGGCATAATTTGTAATGTTTTTCCATGTATCAATGACCATTTCATTATACAAAATGCACTTAATACTAATGTTAATATTGAATGTTTGTTTTATTTTTAGGGTGCTAAAGTTGGGGATCTAAAAGATGGCAGTCGAGATTATGTTGAGATCCGATCAAAGCTAGGAGATGAGGAGGAGGAGGATGAGAAGGAGAAAGATGAGAATGGTGAGGATGGTGGTGATGCCACTACTAAGCATGAAGATCATTAAGATACAAATGCTAGTGGGGATGTATAGCTAATATGATGATCTAGACACATGTTATATTCTACATCATATTGACATGTTTCATGCTTTGGTGTTGAGATATCATTATGTTACATACATCATTTTGAATTTTGTATGTATCAAAATCATCAAAACTTGTTTCTTATGATATTAATATCTACATCATATATTTGACTTCTTTATTTACTTTTCTATGATGTTATCTATGGCGTGATGATGTGATCATATTAACATTATATTTTGACTTGTTTTAATTAAAAATGGTGGTGATGATGTAACCGGTATTACCTTGCTCATATTTATTGGAAGTTGTTGATGTTCTTTATGGTGAATTCCTATGATGATATTGTTATTGTTTTACTTTGTTTAAAATTATATATGAGCTTGTTTTGATGGATTCACATTTTATTTTACTTTAAATGGATGTTGTGTGTTTCCTTTAAATTTCTTAATAAAAGTGATGTGAACTTGAATTGTGATATTTGTTTAATATTGTTATATTTTATATACATAATCTTTTTTCATACTAGAGTTAATTGCGGTCCATACTAACTTTATAATAATAATAATAACAACATCATCGACCAAATCTTAGACAATCCTAATTTGATGGTAGTTAAGGCCAAAGGACTTATGTTGGAAAATTCCAATGTCAAAAGTCTTATAGTGCAAAACTAGCAAGCTCTGCATAGAAAGGAAGAGGCTTGGATAGGTCAATTTCATATTGCAATCTAGGAGCCCGGTGCTTTTATGTGTAACCCAAACAACCACACCTCATGGAAGATTAGATTGGGAGAACATGTCATTTTTATGACTGGTGAAACAATCTCAAGTATTTCACTCTTTTTTATTTGGAGCATAGAAAGGAAATCTAGGGGTAGTAGGAGTAGGAGGGGTCATTTCTTATCATGGGGGGAGAAAGGAAATTACTTTTTCCTATGGACTTGGAATTTCATCAAATAAACAAGTTGAAGCTTACACACTTCTCCAATCCCATCAGCTCGCAATCAATTCTTCTATAGACATTTTGAGCATAATTGGGGACTCTAGAGGATCATCAAAGCGATGGTTCACCAAATAACTCTGAAAGACAACAAGATAGATTCTATTTTTGCTAGAATTAACAAAGAAGTTCATTTCATAACTAGGGTCTCTTCTGCCACATGTTAAGGGATCTCAACACTTACGCAAATTACCTAAAAAATGAAGCATCCTCCCTAGCTCAAAGGGTATTGGTTAAAAATGGGGGGCACAATTTCTTGTTTATCCCTTAATGTTTATAATTCATGGGAAGTCAAAGCCACGTAGCACATCATGTATCAGTCCCATGTCTCAACACTCTATGTCTATGTTTACAAGTGCATGTAACATATATGCAAGGATGCAAGCCCAAGTCTAAGGCATGTGAGAATTAAACCTCTCCCAAACTTTTGTTCCCTTCACCATGGGTCTTCTTATGTGAGGTGGGATAATGGGAATTGTGCCTCGATTCATGAAATTCAATGTGTGTATTGATTCTTGTTTGCTCTTTTGGATTTGAGGTTTGAGCTTCTCTCTTAGTCTAAATTTTTTGGTGGTGGTAATCGGAGCCTATTATTTAGTTCATCTTTGTGTTAATAATTACAAGAAACTATATGAATGTCAAGTAAATTCGGTAAGGGACTCCACCCCATTATGGTTGTCAGTTAAGTGGTTTGGTTTCTAGGGTGCAATTCTAAAGTTTCTTCTAGTATTTTTCTCTTGGTTGTGGTCTTGGCTCTTGTTCCTTTGTGCCTAGCTTTGGGGAATGGGGATAGGGAAGCATTTCCCTTGCCCCTTGGTTTGGTATTTTCTCCCCAATTCTCTATAATCTCAAATTTCATGTTGCAAATATCTTTGGATCAATTTTCTAACAGAATGGATTCTTACCTTTAATCAAAAATTTGAAATCTCTTCAAGTTATTGTGGTTTTCTCCATGCCTTGTTATTTGTCAATATTTTATAGATTTCCTAGATAATATGGACCCAAGATACCTTCAAGGGTTTCAAAGGACCCTTCACTCGCATGAAGAAACTCTCCATGGTAATAATATTTCTCTTCACTCATTTTCTATCAAGTTTCATGACAATGAACAACATTGTGTCACTCATAATGTAAATATCATGAGTCTTATTATTCAACAAAAACAAAAAATGGATGTGCTTGAAGTGGAATGAAGTGTGCTTCACAATTTGGTTTTAAATCTGAGAAAGGATTCCCTATCTATTGCCTTGAATCATCGAATTTCCAGCAACTCAACTCACGATGAGCCTAAAGAAGAGGAGATTGTTCATCAATCCAAGGAGGCCATGGAAGTGGATCAATAGACCACTCTCCACTTTGTACGAGGATATGAGGAAGCTACCAACCATCATGTGTTCAGTTAGATAGTATGTTTTTTTTTTAAGTTGTTTGTTTTTTGGGTATCTATTTGAAGCAATATACTTGCATTAATAGTTGGAATGTATTAGTCATAACTAGCTACAAACTTTCTTATGTCATCTATGAAAGTTGCAAGTTTTTTTTAGATTTCCATATAAACTCTTTTGTATGCTTCTCAATAGATTTTTTTATGGCTCGTTTATATAATATCTCCCAATTTTGGTTTAAAAAATATATATTGTTATATTTTATTTTAAAATTATGATATACTTCATTAACATAATTGAACTTAATATAATAAATATAATAACATTTGCATTTAAATATCAAACATTGTTTTAGTACAAATTCATATATGTAATAGTTGAAAAAAAAAAAAAATTGTAAGCAAAAACCGATGTAAAAATGAAATCAAAATCTTGGTGCTAACATGGAAGCTAAACCTGGTCCAAAAATAGGTGTTAAAGTGGAATATAAAGTTGGTGCTAAAGTGAAAGATGTAAATGAAGTAAAACTTAGTGCTAAAGTGGAAGCAATGTTGAATAAATTATTGTCATTGATGTCAAAGGTAAGTATTCACATATAAATATTCAAAGGAAATGTGACTTTAATAAATACAAAAGTGGAAGTGGATTAGAAATGAAGTTACATGAAAGTTGATTAGAAATGAAGTTAATTAAAAGTGGAGTAAAACATGAAAGTGGATTAGAATTGAAATTACGTAAAAGTGAAGTAAACATGAAAGTGGATTAAAAAATGTAAAAGTGAAAGTGGAGTAAAAGTGCACGCGGTATTTGCACATGGTTTTAAAACCCATGGTGGTATTTTACCCATGGTATGTTGAAAAATAAACTAAAAAATAAAAATGGGGGAAATTGATTATTTATTTAATAAACGCTGTGTCTTTTCAAATGGACGTGACTTTTCATGTAGAACTAATGGTAAATTATAAAAGGTGAAGAGGATTGTGAGAAATAAAGTGTGTGGGTGAAAATGTAATATTCTTATGCATATTATTTGAGGAGTGACAATTGAATATCATTCAAGGAGCGATGATTGAGTATTAGCAAAGCTCAGATCTGGTGTTCTAGCAAATAGAGCTGGAATTATAGCAAGAAAAACTTGCAAATGGATATCTAAGGTAGAAGTAGAAGAAGAAGCAAGAAGATATGGTGAAGGAAGAGCTAAATTAGAAGTAGTGAGCGCAAAGAAGATATGGAGAAAGTAGAAGTAACGAGTGTGGATAAGATTTGCTAAAGACAGAAGCATCAAGCAGACTAGTGAAGGAAATGCATATGAAGAACCTATAAACTTGTAAGTAGGTTGGTTCTTACAAAATGAACAATTATGGGGATTGGTGTCTCCAATAGCTCGGTGCCTATAAATGATTGTGGGTATTGGTGTCTCCAATAGGTCGATGCCTACAAATAGCAAAGGAGATTGGTGTATCTTTTAGGTCGGTTCCTACAAACAACAGAGGGGATCAATGTCTCATGTAGGTCGGTGCTTAAAAAAAGTAGAGGGGATCAGTGTATCCTATAGTTTGGTGCCTACAAACATTTGTAACCATAGGTTGGTGCCTACAAATTTATAAAAAGAAGTTTTGTGGTTTTCTCCTGAAATCATTTCCACGTTAAATATTGTTTCTTCTAGTTGTTACATGTATGTGATTGCTTCATTATGGTTTATGAATTTTAAAAAGAAAAAAATATCCTTATATTGATTCACCTCCCCCTCGGTAGAAGTATGTGCTCAACAAGAAAACCTAGTGCAATATTAGAAGTTATAGTGAAAGAAAAACCCCATTCTAAAGTGGATGTTGTTGTGAAAGAAAAACTTGGTGTTAAATTAGAAGTTGTAATAGAATAAAAACTCACCACTAAACTAGAAGTAACATCTGACTTTAAAGTGGAAGAAAACTCAACATCAAAATAAAATAAACACTCAGTGCTAAAGTGAAAGAAAATTTTGATGCTAAACTAGAAGCAACAACTAGTGTTAAAGTGGAAGCAAATCTTAGTGTCAAAATGGAAAGAAAAACATAGCACCAAAGTGGAATATTTGGATCAATATTAGGCACTAAATCTAACACTACAATAAGGAGTTGGTACTAAACTAGGAACTATAAGTGCTATTTGGCACAAAGAAGCAATGCTAAACTCAACACCAAACTAAGTACATCCATAATTTGATGCAAATATTAGTGAAAAATATGAAATATACTTTCTCACCTTTTTTTTTGTCAAAAAAACACTTTGAATTGGAATAAAAATAAACTAAAATGTGGTGCCAAATCAGGTGCTAATTCCATGTGTTGTAGTAGTGTTTAGGCCTCAAAATATTCAAGGAAAATTCTTGTGGCACAATTATCTTTATGTTTATGAAATTTATTATAGCATGACCAATGCCATTCGAAACATAGTGACCACATCATTTCCATATTGGGGTTATAATAGTAATTTTGATCAATATTAAGGAAGTTAAGACCATTTAAAATTAGCCACCTCAAAACCCTAGTTCTCATACTTATAATAGCTTATGAAATTTTACATGGATATATTATCCCTCGTCATTGAGGAATACCTAGTGTTATATAGATTATGTGGAAGATGCAAATTTTGTGAAAAAGGCACCTCCTATAAGTTTTCTTGAGCTTGCTATGGATTATGAAAAGCATATGAAACAAAGGTTACTCAAAGTAGAACAATTTTCATGCTATAGAGGAGTTCATATAGTGTGACTTTGCTTGTCACATTGAGCACAAACACTATAGGGAGCCTTTGAAGCAATCCAAAGTTTGGAACTTTAGAGACATATTGAAGAGGAGTATACAAGAGACATATATGGTTGGTGTGATCTAGAGGAAGCTTGTGCAAGATTGTACATGAACAATTTCATTTATGAGAATATAATTTTTTTCATCTCCTCTTTGATAACCATGATACTCCTCCACTTGAAGTGAACACCACTGAGGGAAGTCAAGAGCAAGTTATGACTACCAATTTTCATCTTTCATATTATCTAGTGGTAGTGTTCCTTCTAGCTCCACAGTCGATCTGTGAACAAGGGACGTATGGCCCACTCACTTCACCAACATGGTGATCCGGATTTAGGAGTAGAACGAACTGATTAACAGATTAAATAAAATAAACACACAGATATGAAGGACAACACAGATATCTAGTGAACAATATCTTCTATTGAATAAATGAAATAGGCTGAACTGTAAAACTGCAGAACTGAAACACTTGCTCGAATGGTGGTAGCTATCTCTGAGAAGAGATGTGTCTGTTATGCACATCTGTGTGAGTAGAATGATTACAATGAGGCTCCAAAGGCCTTTTTGATATTACTCGTGAATTCCAAAACCCTAGACATCCAAAAACCTAACCCTAGGAGATGAAATTCCAAAATTTATGTGGGCTCCTTTGGGTAAGTTGGCACCTCAACTTCCCAGGGTTGTAACTTTTTCATACGAACTCCATTTTAGGCGCATGATAGCCTGTTGGAAAGATATTTTAGAGAACTACACATTACGTCATCAAACTTTGACTTCGTCTACAATTTGACTGTGGTGATCCAAAAAAAACACTATTAAGGGCCCCAAAACGTCCCTGGATGTACAACAAGATGTGATGACATGAAAAAATACAAAATAAGCCAATTGGATTAGGTGGGAGGCTACCAGTATCCACTTGGAAGATGTGTAGGGATTCAAACAACCCCAGAAGTGTAGAACCCACCATTACAAAGAAGTACAGAAGAACATGCTGAACTAAAATTGTCAAGAGGAGCCAATTGGAATAGGTGGGTGGCCACCGATATCCACCTAGATTAATCCCCCCCCCTTAGGAAGCAATGGTTTCCATTGTGTTGAGTTCCTCCATCAGGTGAGGAAACTTCTACTAAACTTGGCCCTGGGTGAGCCACTTCCCTTGGTGTAGGAGAAACCCTGCCTTGACAACCCGATAAAGCTGGATCCTCTGCTGGAAATATCCCTTCACCTATGTGTCCACTATATGATCAATGGATTCTTGTTCCATGTAGTCAGGTTTGAGCTATGTCTGTGTTAGTTGTTCTACGATCTCTGAGGTGTCCAACAATGGTGGAAATTATGGCCGAAAGAGGTCCACATTGAACACTGGGTGCAATCCAAGGAAGGGTGCAGTGTTGAGCTCAAAAGCATTTCTACGCACAACCATGGTGATAGTGTAAGGCCCATAGCGAAGTGGGTGGAGCTTCAAATAGGGCTCTGTGAAATGATCCTTCTACAAATGTAACCAAACTTTGTCTCCAACCTGAAACTAGTGCGGTACCCTATGTTGATCATGGCACTGCTTGTACTTAGTATTGGATTTTTGCAAAATCCCATGGACGTGTTGACGGATTTGTTGAATCTGCTCAATGAATCCGGTGGCTTTGTCGGTATCAGACTAAACATGGGAAGGGTGTGTCTGTGTGGTGGAAAGAGGTAGTGCAACAACAATGGGACCCAAGGGTTGGAATCCCAGCCCCACCTGAAATGGGCTATGGTTGGTGGAGCTATGGAGATCCTTGTTGTAAATGTGTTGAACATAGGGGAGACTCTCATCCCATGTACGTGGATTCTTAGATTTGTACATGCGCAGGATGTGCACAATCATTCGATTGACAACCTTTGTTTGGTCGTCTGTTTAGTGGTGGAAAGCAGTGGATTTAGTGAGCTTGGTATCTAACTGTGACCAGAGACTCAACCAAAATATGTTGAGGAACCTGATGTCCTGGTCGAAGATGATGGTCTGTGGTATCCCAAAATGGATCCACACTCGTTCAAAGAAGAGCTTGGCAGTATATGTTGTTGTGATATTCTTCTTGCAGGATGTGAGAATGGCCATCTTCAAAAACCGATCAACAACCACAAATACACAATCATTGCCTTTCTTGGTGGATAGAAGGCTAGACATGTAATCCATTGAGATGGATTTCCAAGGCTTCTTGGGAGTATGAAGAGGGGTGTATAAGCCTTGTTTCTTGATGGTTGGCTTGGAAATGGCATAGGAAGTGCAAGATCTAATATACTTGTTGATGTCCTATCGAAGTTTTCGCCAATAAAAATGTTTCTAAATAATGGCCATAATTTTCTCCACACCAAAATGTCCTACCATCCAACTGTAGTGGGCTTCCCAAATCATCTTCGTACGCTCGCTTGTAGGAACACAAAGATGGCCCAGATGGCATAATAGTTCGTCCTGAATGTGAAAATCGATGACAATCGTTCATGTACCCAAGAGTTGATAGGTGGTGGAGATGTCCAGATATTTATTATAAAGTTGGGGCCACTCAGATGCCGCATGTCCATGGGAATGGAGCACAGTGGTGAGTGCAGCCACAGGAGGTCAACTGAGGCTATCATCGACACAATTTAAGATCCATTTCTTATAGTTGATGTTGATATGGAACTGTTGCAGGTAGGTGGACCACTTATGATGGGGGTCGTTCTGTAATTTCCTCTGTGTCTGTAAGAACTATAGAGGCTTGTGATCAGTGTGGATGATCGTCTCATTTCCCAAAATGTGATGTATCCATTGACGACAGGCTTGTAAAATGGAATACATTTCGTTGTCATAGGTGGGGTATTTCTGGAAAGTATCTGAGAGTGTCTCACTATGGTATGATATCGGATGATCGTGTTGAGTGAGAATTGTGCCTACATCATAGTCAGATGCTTTAGCCTCAATATCCAACAGTTGTTGTAGATTGGGAAAGGAGAGTACTAGAGATGAGCACAAGCGATGCTTCAGTTCATTGAATGCTCATTGTTGTTCCTTCCCCCACGTGAACTTTACCCTGCCACCACCCTTGGTCACATGGTTGAGGCCCCATGCAATATGGGAGAATCCCAACATGAACCGTCGATAGAAGTTGGCCAGTCCAAAGAAACTCTGAATCTCGGTTAGTGTGGTCGGGGCTAGCCAGTCATAGATGACTTGGATCTTAGCTGGATCAACATGTACTCGATGATCATCAACAATGTATCCCAAGTATTGGACCTCATTCATGCCAAAAGATCATTTTTTCAATTTGGCATATAGCTTGTGTTGTTGCGGAGTGCTCAAAACATGTTGAATATGTTGCATGTGCTCCTCCCAAGTTCTGTTGAAGATACCACCAAATATACCACCACAAAAGAGTTGGTGAAGGGTCTCAATACATCATCCATCAACCTCATGAAATTGGATGGTGCATTTGTTAATTCAAAGGGCATGACCATCCATTCAAAGATAACTTATTTAGATTTGAAGTTGTCTTCCATACATCAGTTGGTTCGATGGGAACCTGGTGGTAGCCATAATTTAGGTCAATCTTGCTAAACAACTTTTCCCCCTTGAGTTGGTCAAGAAGGTCATCAATCCTGGGAATTGGGTACCTGTTCCTGACTGTGATTTTGTTTAAGGATCAGTAATCAATGTAGAGTTGCCAAGTACCATCCTTCTTCTGCACCAGTACAATCGGGCTTCCGCAAGGGGAGGAGTTGGGTCTGATGTGCCCCTTTTGAAGAAGCTCTTGGATCTGACGCCTAATTTCATCATTTTCCATCAATGAGAGACAATAGACTGTTCCATTAGGAATATGTGCACCAGGGGTCAGATCAATTGGATTCTTGACTTCGCAGTGCATCGTTACCCTAGTGGGTGAGGAGACGTTGTCTTTATACTCTTCCATGATCCTGTCCACTTGCTTATGCTACAAAGAGAGGCTCTCTATAGAGGCCACAGATTTGGCGGCGACATTCTGCTTAATATGAGCATGGATCACAAAGAAGAATAACTTCTTGGTATGTGAAATGACCTTACTGCATTGCTTAGCAAAGATTAAAGAAATAGCGATAGGAAACTCTACCTCAGGTATCCTGTACAATTGTCTACCCAAAGTAATAATAAAACTGTGGGCTCTAGACTCAAACACAACATGACGCTTCCACAAATATGGTTGTTCTAAAAGAACATCACAAAATTCAAGGGGTCAAAAAATACCTCGTCTTTGAAAGTCTTGATGTTGTAGGGAAAACGACATTGTTGGCTGACACATAGATCTCTTCTTTGGCGAAGCCAGCCAATGGTGTAGGTTTGCGGGTGCAGTGTCATTGGTAGGTCTAGCCTCTTGAGGACCTCTGCTAAAATTAGGTATTTTTTACTACCTCTATAGACAATTAAATGAAGTGGAGCCCCCTTTACCCACATATGTGAGTGAAAGAGGCGTTCCCCTTCCTCTGGTTCTTCTAGTTTGCTTGGTCGGACTTTGGTGGTAGCGACATTGGCACTGGGTTCAACATCGATAATTTTCTTCCCTCCTTCGGGATTTGATTCGGAATCAGAATCAACCTCTAACTCAGAAGCCTTTGGCTCGGCCACGAGTGACTGCTTGGAGCGACATTCTTCATTGTTCAGTGTTGTGCCAAGGAATTTTATGGCACTCACACCATTTTCCCATGTCCTTCTTCACCTTCTCATTTCCCTTCTTGTGTTGTGGCTTGAACTGGTTTTCTTGAGAGTGGCCATATTTTCTATGTCCCTTGTTGTGTGGGTTGGGGTCGCCTTTTCCCTACCTCGTTTGTGAGGAGTTTGAAGATCCAAACTGTCGCCTCTTTTGCTTAAATTTTTGCTCGATCTTGATAGCGTATCTATAAGTCCTACCTAATGAGGCGATGTCCAGAAACTCCATTTATGTTTGAATGTATCTATGTAAATAGTCAGGGTATTTTAGCACCATATAGCACTTGACATATTCATTTTACAGATAAACTCTGAAAACCCATCACCCATCCCATCATGAGCACATGTTGCAATCATTTTATTCCAGGACACAACATTTGGATTTGGACATGCCACTTGCATTTGATTAAATAGTCTCACATATCCATCACCATTGTCTAATTGGGCACATTGGCCTGCATGAAGGTTATTCCATGACACTACATCTCTTTGAGACATTTTGTCAAACACCTTGATTTCATCCTCTAGATTCAATATCTTTGAATACATATCAATAAGAGTATTACCAACATAAATATATGATTCGAATTCATTTGCAATGATCTAAATGTGTATCTCTCTGTCCCACCTCAATGCCAATAAACCATCACAATCTTTAAGAACTCAAGGAAAAATAAAATTATTAGGCTAGATACTTGCTAATCACATTTGATATAAGAGTGCAAGAGTTTCCTCCCATTCACCATGCTTCATGTACCCACTAATAATGGTAGTCCAAATTAGGACATTTGGTTTTGTCATTTTTTCAAAAACATAGTGTGCATACTCAGTGGTGCCGCATTGCAATTACATATCAACAAGGGCACTTTCCAGAACGATGTTAGGCTCACTCTCAGTTTTGATAATGCGGGCATGGACTTGTTTTCCTTGTTCCATAGAAGCCATGCTTGCACACGCTCGGAGAATGCTCGAAAACGTAAACTTACCAAGATTCATATTGGTCTGTCTCCTCTTATTATACAGTTCCAAGGCCTCACTTCCATGCCCATATAGTGCATATCCCATAACCATCACATTCCATGAGACCACATTTCATTCAGACCTTTCATCAAACAATCAACATGCATAAACCAAGTTCCCTTGCTTGGCATACATGATCAGAAGCTTGGTTTTCAAATAGATATCTAAAGGGTGTTGTAATTCATTGTATGCAAATTCTCCTAGGCTTCCTTCAGATGGCCTTCGGCATAGAGAGCCCTTGTCTGATCATTGATACGTTGAACTTCCAAGTTACCTCAAATATCTTTGTCATGATTTTTGTGGTTTTTATTCCTGTTATCACTCCAGGAAACTCTCCTAGGATGTAAGTCAGAGATGCCTGGTAACTTAATATTTTGGGAACTGTTTTCTCAATAAAAAGTGTGGGTTTGGATCAAGTCGGATGACTGAATAATTTCTCACTCAAATCATGCATAAACACATTTAGATGGACAAGGATTTCAACCACAAATGTTCAAAGAGTTTACAAATAAAGGGATGTATGGAGAAATAACTATTATATCAGCAGAATCACATATAAAGCATATATGAATGGCCAATTACAATAATCACAGGAATACTTGCAAAGTTTAACTTATGAATGAAATGATAAGATGACATTTATCGGGCATAAACAAGCATAACAACATGAATATAATATCCAGGTGCAAGTACAGAATAGACAAGAAGATGAAATATGAAAAAGTTAGGCAAAAGAAGCTTGTATAACTAAATATGAAAATGAGAAGTTTGAGTACATAATATGAAAAAGGTCTCCAAAGTCAAAACCTTAGTTCCTATTCTACCTTTAGCTTTATATCTTTACAATGTAGTTTTGAAATCCTAAAAGAATGGATCAAATATGCTAAAGATAGAAACTCAAAATTCAGTTTGCAAAAGATATGGAATGATCCCCAAAAATGAGGTCAATCCCAGATTTCATGGTCTTCATATCCTGTAGAGTCATGGTGTAGTGCAGAATAGCCTTCCAAGGCTGAGTGATGACTCTTCCAAGAGATACAAATTCGAATTTGTTGAGGTGAGCAAGCATCCTGATTTTCTGCCTTTGTCAAAGTTACCAAAAATGATTGAAACACCTCTTCTTTCCCTTATCCATCAAAAATAGCTATTGGATCTGACTTGACAATTCAAAAAATGACCATTCGAAGAGGTTTCAAACCATTCCAACTCAAAAAACTTCGATCTGTGCAAAAATTCGGTCATTCTGGTAGTGGCAGGCTTTCGGTGGTTAACCTAGAAGACTCCTGAGTGAACCAACTACCGAAAGCTCTGTTTTCGGTGGTTAATGAACAGTCGTCCTGTTCGCCTAAACCACCGAAACTTCATCTTTGAGAAAACTTCAAAAATTGCGAAAATGATTACCTTGATTCTTTGTTGAATGTTCAAGGTCTTTTGGACGATGCAGCCCTCGTTTGTGTAGATATACGAACTTCAACTGGCTGTGTGGAAGGTTCTGGTGTATCTACCATGGTTGTAGCTAAGTTGGCTAGAGTCTCCAAACCTGTTTTCTCCTATGTTGGCGATTGAGAATCTTTTAATTTGAGCCACAAAATTCTGAGTTGTCTGTACAGCTTCATGTTTTCCCTAATCAACACCATGTTCCTATCTTTGATCTTGTCATACTTTTCTTTGGGGGTTTATTTTATTTTAAAAATCTCTGCATTTCTTTCAGTCGAGTCTGTATTAGCCTTTTTAATAACTCTTTCCAAGACTTCCATTTCATAGACTTGTTGCAAGAGTTTATTGATTTTTCGTGCCCTAGATGCTTTAGGCTTACTTGAAGAGGCTTTTGCCAATGGTGGACTGTGTGCCTCTGGAGGAGTTGGTGAGGGTAAGTTGGAACAATTGTCTGCAACTTGTCCAGCCTGTACATTACCTTGTGTCTCTGCTAACTCCTGTTCTGACTCTGAATCACTACAGGGTAGGTTTAAAGGGTTACTTCCTTCAGCAGGATCCTTGGACTGCTCACCCTCAAACTATAACTTTCTTTTGATTCTTTTCTTTTTAACAGAGGATGATTCTATCGGATCTCTTGGTGGTGAGATACCCTTCCATTTTATATGACTGCTTTTAGGAGTAATAGTCTTTTTAGTGGCAGTCTTTTTACCCTTCTCCTGTTGTTGCCAATCAGTCTGGAATTCATTCCAGAAGAGGAAATAGTTCCAATCCACCTACCTTTTCTTCAATGACTCTTTGACAATGAGAGTAATGAGTCCTTGATGAGACAATCTACATGCCACCTTAGTGGGCTTGGCCTTGACCTTTCTAGCCATTTTCGTGAGGGCTTTGTGCAAGTAAAATGGTAAATTGATGGGAGATCTCCATGTGAAGTGATTTAAAAGTTTGAAGTGGTAGAACATGACTCTGTTGTATCTACCTTCACAGGTGATATAGATAAATATTGCCTTCAGGAGAGATTGCCATTTAGGTTCCAGATAAGACATTGGTATGTCTTTTTTCCATGTAAGATCTTTGTGCAGAGGCTGTAGGTAGGACCTAAATTCAATGTTTGAAGGTACAGTTGATTTGAACCAACAATCGCATGTTCTGGGAAGACCTATGAACTCAGCTATGGCTGCCTCATCAACCACAAACTACTCCTTTCCCATTGTTGTTGTTCTTCCATCATACGAGCTAGAAAAAGTCTCGAACACCTGTTGATGAAAATCTGCAAGTTTTTCACAATACATATAGACTCCAGTCTGCTTGAAGAGATCAACCACCTCAGGGTGCACCTCAAGGTACCAAACTCCATCCAATTCAGCCCTTAGAACTGGCCCTGCTTTTGGCATTAGTAAAT
Source organism: Picea abies (assembly GCA_900067695.1). Taxonomy (NCBI): domain Eukaryota; kingdom Viridiplantae; phylum Streptophyta; class Pinopsida; order Pinales; family Pinaceae; genus Picea; species Picea abies. Next base: position 23,428 of record CBVK0100097100.1, read on the forward strand.
GTTGACTGTACCTGTGATTAAGGAAAAACTTCGTGCCAGGGAGACAAAGAATCTATGATTTAGGATGAAAAAGAGTATGACTCATAGAAAATAAAACGGGATAGGGTGACACAGAGTTCGGATCGCGAAGCTCAAACACTAACCAAGTTTAGGCAACAGACTGACTGAAAACATGTCGAAAGTTTCGAGTTTCGGTAGGATATTCATTTAAATTGAAATAGTATGGGTTTTGAACTTACTTGATGACTCAATCTGGCTTGATTGGTAGGACAATTGGCTTGAGAGCGATTTGTTGGAATCTAACTGCGCTTGACGATCACCACGAGAAACGGGATTACGATCTCTGGATATGAGTTTGCTTGATGAAATCACGGGCTCAAGACTGTCTCAATAACTCCCGAATTTGAATTGATAATGAATGGAGATCAAATCAGAGATTAAACGAGGTCATAATGGATTGTGTACTCATGACTGGAAATGGTGAGAGGCTACGTGACTAATCATTTCTATTAGTCGGGAAACGCGCATGAATTTATGTATCTTCGTCGAGTCTTAATTTTGAAAAGACAAATGCATTTGAAAGGACAACAGGATATCAATCTTCAGATAGATATAACAAGAACGTGCATACCTTACCACCTTCATGAGCTTTCAACGGTTATGTTTCCATCATTGCGCCAATTGACAACTGGCTCGTGCGAAAGCATGAGCTTTCCATTTTTCCCGTTGAAATCTTTTCGGTAGTTAACTGCACTTTTTCTTTTTCCTCTTAACTACCAGGAACAAAGGCTTTCGGTGGTTAATGAGCGCGTTTCAGTCTCGCCTAAATCACCGAAACCTGAGATTCTGTCTTTTTCTTGACCAAACCAAATCAAAAGTTCTTTCTGGGCTTATTTACAGAAAATAGACTCTCTAACCTACCTACAAAAATTTAGAAATAAATTTTGGACCACAACCTATCACCTCAAAAGAAAAATTTCCACCAATTTATTTGAGGAGATAACACTGGCTCCTATTGGGGATGAACGCCTCCTTGTGAGGTTTCAAGAACCATAGAACCAATGCCTTTCCTGAAAAGAAAACTAAAAACTATCTGCTAGTGTTTCCATTGGGCATGGAGTTATTCTATAAAAATAAAGACTAAAACTAAAATTACAATGTCCAGGCTTCACAGCCTTATACAAAATAGAGTCTCAAAAATCGCACGTTGACCGGGCCACCAAAAATTTCTTCACCTCCCAGATTTTGCAGAATGAATGTGTTGTTGTGTTGTACTTGAGTTGTCATGAAAGGGTCAGTCCATAAAGAATCGAACTTGTTATGCTTGCCTTTATCCTGTCTGAGAGCATCCCATTTCAGAACACAGTCACCAACCTGAAAATTATCCACCTTTTCCTTTCTGTCAAAAGTATCTTTGATCTTCTTTTGATGAGCCTCTGATCTGTCCACTAACTATTAATGGGCCTACCGCAGTTCCACCAAATCAAGCATTCTTCTTTCCATATCATTTGACTCAGTTTGCTCTTCCTGAAAGAATCTAGCCATTGGTAAAATTAACTGAATAGGAAAAATGGCATCAATCCCATAGACCAATTTGAATGGAGAGGTTCCTATGGACTTTTTAATAGTTACTCTGTCTGCCCACAGAGAAAATTTCAGTTTAGAATCCCAATTCTTTTTGTTTTCCTCTAACAGTTTTCGGATGATTTTGATTAAGCTCTTATTAGATGATTCAGCCAGACCATTACCTTGAGGGTAGTAGGGGGTCGAATGTACCAACTAGATGCCCATTGATTCACACATGTCTACCAATGCCTCTGATTTGAACATTGTTGCATTATCTATTACCATCCTTTTGGGACAACCGAATCTGCTCAAGATATTTTCATAAAGAAACTTCATGAAAACCTGGTCAGTGGCATTCCTGGTGAGAATTGCCTCTATCCATTTTGTAAAATAATCTGTGGCTAATAAGATCCACTTATGTTGACCACTAGACGAAGGATTTATCTCACCTATAAAATCTAAACCCCACTGCTGAAAAGGGCCATTCACTACTATAGGTCTCAGGGGAAAATATTTTAGCTATTGTTTTCCTGTTAATCTTTGACATTTATCACAAGTTTTGACGAAGGCACACACATCTGAGAAAAGAAAAGGCCAATAGTATCCAGCCCTTAGAATTTTATGAACAGTGGTCTTCCAGTAATGATGACCTCCACAAACACTTGAATGAAACTGGTGTATAACTTCCATTGACTCTTCTTTGTCTAAACATCTGACTAGAAAACCAGCAGGGTCTTTCCAATATAACAGATTATTGTAAATGAAAAATTTGATGGCTCTGAGCTTAAGGGCTCGGGCTTGAGTCATACTGAGTTCAGGAGGAATTTCTAGCTTTTGCAAAAAATTTATAATACCTGAGTACCATTCACAAGAAGACAAGTACTCTACCACTTGTTGATTGTTATGTTGTCCATCTGCTGCCAGCTCCGTCTGCAAATTCACTGAATTTTCTCCTATGAAATTTATGTCCAACAGCTCATGATTTTCCTCCATTAAAAGCTTAGCAAGGCCTTGGCATTTTACCAATTTGGTGGGCTTTACTTCAATGTTGAACTCGATCAACTTTGCAATCCATTTAGCTTTCTTTCCATCAATATCAGGCTGAGTCAAAACATCTTTCACGGAGGGTGAAGGAACATATGCAATGACTTTTGAGTGGAGGATATAAATTATGAAATCTTTTAAAGATTTTATGAGAGCATAGGCTTGTTTTTCAATAGGATCATACCTTAGTTCAGCATCTCTGAGTGTTTTGTTGAAGAAAGCAACTAGGTGATCCATATTGTCATCATCTTTCTGTAGCAGGACTATTGCCACTGTGTCATAAGAAGCAAAGGAAAAAATGTAGAAAATCTTGTTGTAATCCAGACTGATCAGAGTCGGGGATTCCATGATAGCCTGTTTGATATCTTGAAATGAATTCCTTGCATTGTCTGTCCATTTTATCTCATACCCCTTTTTTAGCATACATGTTATGTGTTTTACTAACTCGGCAAAATTTGGAACAAATCTTCTAACGAAATTAATATTACCGAGCAGCGATTGAATATCCTTTTTCGACCTTGGCAAGGACAACCTCTGAATTGCTTCCACCCGAGTAGGATCAATTTTAACACCTTCTACTGAGACAATGTGGCCTAAGAGCTTACCTTTCCTGAGAGAAAAATGGGACTTTTTGGGATTCAATGAGATTCTGAACTGCCTGCACTTCAAAAACACTCTTTTTAAATGCTTTAGATGCTCCTCATGACTGCTAGAATAAACTATGATTTCATCAAGATATATGAGGACAAACTTGTCCTTCTCACCCATGAAAGCTATGTCCATGGCCCTTTGAAACATGGCCCCGGCATTCATTAATCCAAATGGCATTTTGGTGTACATAAAGGTACCCCAAGGAGTAGTAAATGCAGTCTTCTTTTGGTCATCAGGATGAACAGAAATCTGGTTATAGCCGGAAAAACCATCTAGGAAAGACATAACAATAGCCCCTGAAATTCTTTGCAGCAAATGTTCCATTTTAGGTAGGGGATAGTTGTCTTTCTTAGAGCATCTATTTAAGTTTCTAAAGTCCACACATAACCTGACCTCACCATTTTTCTTTCTCACTATTACTAGATTTGCAATCCATTTGGAGTATCTCAAAGGAATTATGATCTTAGCATCAAGAAGCTTTTTGATTTCTCTTTCAATCACAGGAAAAAGAAGACGACTGATAGGTCTGAGCTTTTGTTTGAAATGGATGGTGTCCTTCTCAAGAGGGATCTTGTATTGAATGATATCAGGGTCATAAGTCTTTAGATCACTATATTTCCAAGCAAAAACATCAGAAAATTATTTCAAAATGCTGCAATATTCGGACTTCTGATCAGCAGTCAATTCAGAGGACAGATTTATGAATTTAGGTTGGCTTTCGCTCCCTATGTTGTGCTCATGAACAACAGGATCTTTCTCCTTTTTTCCTGGCTTGTAGGGGACATCATTGTGATCAAATAGCTTTTCGAGAGGTACCAAACCTCAAGGTATATAATTGTTAGGTAGCTGAACAATATCATGCTGACCCAATTTTTGTTTTAGCTTAGGCTTCTGGGATTCCTCTACATTTAGATTCTGCTGATCAATGTGCATATCAGAAAACTCATCTACCACTTGAAGAAATCTATTAAGTTCATCATCATCCTCAAAAACTTTCCAGTATTTAATATTGTCGGGAAAAGATGGCCTATATTTGACTTGGATTTCATAACTGAGCCTGGGGGGCATGGGAGGAATAAACATGCTGGCTGAAACAGCAAGGGAATCGGCAAGATGATTCATATCCCTGGGCATATAAGAAATCTCAAAAATGGAAAAAGAATCTCTAATTTTCCATACCTCATCCCTGTAGGCTTTCAATCTGACATGCTTTTCTTGGAAGGTATTGTTTACTTGTTGTATGATGAGATCCGCATCTCCGAACACCTTTAAACCTTTTATCCCCATCTCCTTAGCTGAATTTAATCCCAAAAGCAAGGCCTCATAATCTGTTATGTTGTTAGTAGTTCTAAAATCAAGCTTGAAAGACAAATGTATAGTCTCCTTTGAAGGAGAAATCAAAACTACCCCTGCACCTGTTGAATCTTTGGTACTGGCCCCATCAAAATACATGGTCCAAACTGAAATGCTCTTATCATTGGTTTGTTGTTCAGTGGGCTTCACAAGCTGCATAGGAGTTGATTGAGAATCATCTATTTGAAGAATGCATGAGCCAAAATCTGTATCCACAGCATAAATAGGATGATTTACAGAATTTTTTGCATCGCCGATGATGTAGGCAAGTTGATTCTCTCTGTAAAGACTTTTTAGCTCTCCTCCAAACACCGGGATCGTAGCATACAAAAGATCCATCTGCAAGGTACCTCCTAACGTTTTTCTCCATGGACGAGACAAGAGGAGTTCGAACTTGGGTGGGATATCAGCAACCACCACATCCATTACCATGCTTCTCATTGGCAATTGGGCAAGGTTTAAAACAAGGTCTTTTATGAGGCCAAGGCATCTGACTTTCTTAGAGTCAAATGAGAAGAGATCATGATATGGTTTGGTGACCTCAAGCCCAAGCTCATCCATCAATGCTTTGGGCATAATATTATGTGATGCTCCTGAATCAAGCAAGCAGTTGTGGAGGATCTTATCATGGACATTTAGGGATATATAGAATGGTGGACAAGAATCATCTCGGTCTTCTATCATAGGCCCTATAATTACTGTTGGCTTGTCATCTTGTAGGTTTACAAAATTAGCAGATGAAGAGGTCTTCGGTTCAAGGGACTTCAGGATGGCAGACTTAAAGATATCATTCTTCATGAGTTCGGTTAATGGCATAGGTGTCTTTACTTTCTGAATTTCTGATTCGAAATTAAAAGAGAAAGCTGATTTATCATAAGCTTTTACCTCATTGGAAGGAGCTTTGAGAATGACTTGCTCCTTGGCTAGGGGTTGTGTTTGTTTCTGCTGTTGTTTTGCAGGAGTGGAGGTCTGTTTTACAGGAGCAGTAGATTGCTTGGCAACAACTTCTTTATTATTCATAGGAATAACGAGCAATGGTTTAGGGGTAGCATTTTTGGATCTTAAATTATAACCTTTTTGATCATCCGTCAGATAGACAGATTCTTTAATACTTGCCTCGTGAATTTGTTGGTCCATCAGGGCTTCTTCATAATCTACTTGTGTCAAAAAGGAGGAATCATTTTCGTTAGCAAAACAATTTATCTCATCTGCTTCTTCAACTTCATCATGAGATGGTTGTTGTTCTTCTTCTAACATTTCATTTTGAAAAGGGGGTCTGATTCTCTGATCATCAGCTGCATTCTTGTCTCTCTGAAGGATCTAGACTTGTTGATTGTTCCTTCTGTAAGGGAAAGCATTCAGATTTCTCAGGAAAAAAGCATTTGTCTCTTTTCTCTTGGCTGGTTGGTAATTCTGGATCTTCAATTTTGACATTTCAGATGTCAAGTTGTCCAACATCTTTGCCATCTTTTCCATTTTACTATTAGAAGAAGAAGGGGGCTCAACAATAGACTTCTTTCTCTCGACCTTTCCTTTGAGCTTCTGATATGCCATAATGTTTGATTCAACTTCGAGGGCAACATCTTGCATTAAAGCAAGTGTGGCTGATCTTCTTTCTTTGAGGATTAGACAAAAATCTGGATCAAAGGCAGCAGAGAATGTGATCTTTGTTGATGCATCACTCAGTTTGATCTCTGCAGGGATCTTGCCAAACATTCTATTAAACCTCTTGATGAAGTCTGAGACTGACTCTCCATCTTCTCTTCTTAATTTTTCGAACTCAGAAATGTAATATAGTAGATCTCTTCTTTCTCCCCAATGTTTTAAGAATACCTCATCTAATTGTTCAATACCTGTGACTGAATTTGTCGGTAGCTCTTTGAACCACTTCCGAGCATGACCATCCAAACTCTGCACAAAAACTCTGGTCTACACATCTTCTTCTGAAATGTTAATATTTTCAGCATAAGCATAAAAAGCCTCTATATGTTCTTCAGCAGTATAATCCCCAGCTCTGGTAAACTTTGGGATATATTTAAGATAATCTCCGATTGGCATGGCAGATAAGGGATTGGGAAAGACAAGTGGAGCATACCTATTTGCCAAAATCTATTCCATATTGGTTAAAGGGGCATCCATGGTAGTCTTGGGGGTTAATACAGAAGAAGAATTTGTAGGAGATGAAGGTTGAGATGGGATACTGCGTTTAAATAAAATGGTTGTCTCACTTCACTTTGAGCAGAATTTTCAAAAATGGGTGAAAAATAAGAGGCCTTATAAAACTGACCAAGCAACAAGGCTAAACTTTCTTCTCCCTTAGAGGACAGATCATGTAAAATATCTTCAAGAACAGGCAGATTAGTATGAGTGTAGAAAACACCTTCTGTAGGCATGGTGGGTGAGGAACTCAAAGAAGATGAAGAAGAGGCTTCTTTTTGCCAAGGGGACCCTGTAATTATCTCTTTAAGATTGGATGAAATATCATGCTCAAAAACAGAGTCAGTAACATTAGAGGAAAGTGAAGGTTCCTCTACCTTCAATATTTCAGATAAGCTTTCAATCTCCTGAGAACTATGAGTTTCGGCAGCAGGGGATTCAACTAGAGGCCTTTTAGATATGAAAGAAGAAGTGTCAGTTTGAATACCTAAATTTGATGTCTTTGCAGATCTGGAAGCCTGTCTTTGTAAATAGTTTCCCTTACTGATGATCTTCTCATGGTCAGGAACTGGTGTTGTCAGTGGGCCTTCTTGGTTCACCCTGGTGTGAGCTCTTTTTGGAGCCACTTCGTTTCAATGGAGTCGCCAAATAGATAGTTACAACTCAAATGATGTCCAGGCTTTGTCTATCATCAAAGATGGATCTATGTCACCTCCCAAGGAAGCTGAGCTTCGATCTCCTCTCCCTGGCAACGGCGCCAATTTGTTATCACTCCAGGAAACTCTCCTAGGCTGTAAGTCAGAGATGTCTGGTAACTTAATCTTTTGGTAACTGTTTTCTCAATAAAAATTGTGGGTTTGGATCAAGTCAGATGAATGAATCATTTCTCACTCAAATCATGCATAAACACATTTAGATGGACAAGGCTTTCAACCAAAAATGTTCAGAGAGTTTACAAATAAAGGGATGTATGGAGAAATAACTATTATATCAGCAGAATCACATATAAAGCATATATGAATGGCCAGTTACAATAATCACAGGAATACTTGCAAAGTTTAACTTATGAATGCAATGATAAGATGACAATTATCGGGCATAAACAAGCATAACAGCATGAATATAATATCCAGGTGCAAGTACCGAATAGACAAGACGATGAAATCTGAACAAGTTATGGCAAAAGAAGCTTGTATAACTTAATATGAAAATGAGAAGTTTGAGTACATAATATGAAAAAGGTCTCCAAAGTCGAACCCTTAGTTACTATTCTACCTTTAGCTTTATAGCTTTACAATGTAGTTTTGAGATCCTAAAAGCATGGATCAAATATGCTAAAGATAGAAAGTCAAAATTCAATTTGCAAAAGATATGGAATGATCCCCAAAAATGAGGTCAATCCCAGATTTCATGGTCTTCATATCCTGTAGAGTCATGGTGCAGTGCAGAATAGCCTTCCAAGCCTGAGTGATGACTCTTCCAAGAGATACAAATTCGAATTTGTTGAGGTGAGCAAGCATCCTGATTTTTTGCCTTTGTCAAAGGTACCAAAAATGATTGAAACACCTCTTCTTTCCCTTATCCATCAAAAATAGCTATTGGATATGACTTGACAATTCAACAAATGTCCATTCGAAGAGGTTTCAAACCATTCCAACTCAAAAAACTTCTATCTATGCAAAAATTCAGTCATTCTGGTAGTGACAGGCTTTCAGTGGTTAACCTAGAAGACTCCTGAGTGACCTAACTACCGAAAGCTCTGTTTTCAGTGGTTAATGAATAGTCGGCCTGTTTGCCTAAACCACTGAAACTTCAGCTTTGGGAAAACTTCAAAATTTGCAAAAATGATTACCTTGATTCTTTGTTGAATGTTCAAGGTCTTTTGGACGATGCAGCCCTTGTTCGTGAAGATCTGTGAACTTCAACTGGCTGTGTGGAAGGCTCTGGTGTATCTACCATGGTTGTAGCTAAGTTGGCTAGAGTCTCCAAACCTGTTTTCTCCTGTGTTGGCGATTGAGAATCTTTTAATTTGAGCCTCAAAATTCTGAGTTATCTGTACAGCTTCATGTTTTCCCTAATCAACACCCTATTCCTGTCTTTGATCTTGTCATGCTTTTCTTTGAGGGTTTGGTTTATTTTAAAAAGATCTTCATTTATTGTAGTCAAGTCTGTATTAGCCTTTTTAATAACTCTTTCCAAGACTTCCATTTCATAGACTTGTTGCAGGAGTTTATTGATTTTTCGTGCCCTAGATGCTTTAGGCTTACTTGAAGAGGCTTTTGCCAATGGTGGATTGTGTGCCTCTGGAGGAGTTGGTGAGGGTAAGTTGGAACAATCATTTGCAACTTGTCCAGCATGTACATTACCTTGTGTCTCTGCTAACTCATGTTCTGGCTCTGAATCACTATAGGGTAGGTTTAAAGGGTTACTTCCTTCAGCGAGATCCTTGGACTGCTCACCCTCAAACTGTAACTTTCTTTTGATTCTTTTCTTTTTAACAGAGGATGATTCTATCTGATCTCTTCGTGGTGAGATACCCTTCTGTTTTCTATGACTTCTTTTAGGAGTAATAGTCTTCTTAGTGGCAGTCTTTTTACCCTTCTCCTATTGTTGCCAATCAGTATGGAATTCATTCCAGAAGAGGAAATAATTCCAATCCACCTGCCTTTTCTTCAATGACTCTTTGACAATGAGAGTAATGAGTCCTTGATGAGACAATATACTTGCCACCTTACTGGGCTTGGCCTTGACCTGTCTAGCCATTTTCGTGAGGGCTTTGTGCAAGTAAAATGGTAAATTGATGGGAGATCTCCCTGTGAAGTGATTTAAAAGTTTGAAGTGGTAGAACATGACTCTGTTGTATCTACCTTCACAGGTGATATAGACAAAGATTTCCTTCAGGAGATATTGCCATTTAGGTTCCAGATAAGACATTGGTATGTCTTTTTTCCATGTAAGATATTTGTGCAGAGGCTATAGGTAGGACCTAAATTCAATGTTTGAAGGTACAGTTGATTTGAACCAACAATCACCTATTCTGGGAAGACCTGTGAACTCAGCTATGGCTGCCTCATCAACCACAAACTGCTCCTTTCCCACTGTTGTTTTTCTTCCATCATACGAGCTAGCAAAAGTCTCGGACACCTGTTGAGGAAAATCTGCAAGTTTTTCACAATACGTATAGACTCCAGTCTACTTGAAGAACTCGACCACCTCAGGGTGCGCCTCAAGGTACCAAACTCCATCCAATTCAGCCCTTAGAACTGGCCCTGCTTTTGGCATTAGTAAATGCTAACTGTACCTGTGATTAAGGAAAAACTTCATGCTAGGGAGACAAAGAATCTATGATTTAGGATGACAAAGAGTATGACTCATAGAAAAGAAAACGGGATAGGGTGACACAGAGTTCGGATCGCAAAGCTCAAACACTAACCGACTTTAGGCAATAGACTGACTGAAAGCATGCCGAAAGTTTCGAGTTTCGGTAGGATATTCATTTAAATTGAAACAATATGGGTTTTGAACTTACCTGATGACTCAACCTGGCTTGATTGGTATGACAATTGTCTTGAGAGCGATTTGTTGGACTCTAATTGCGCTCGACAATCACCACCAGAAATGGGATTATGATCTCTGGATATGAGTTTGCTTGATGAAATCACGGGCTCAAGACTGTCTCAATAACTCTCGAATTTAAATTGATAATGAATGGAGATCAAATCGGAGATTAAACGGGGTCATAATGGATTGTGTACTCGTGACTAGAAATGGTGAGAGGCTACGTGACTAATCATTTCTGTTAGTCAAGAAACACGCATGAATTTCTGTATATTCGCCGAGTCTTAATTTTGAAAAGACAAATGCAATTGAAAGGACAACAGCATATCAATCTTCGGATAGATATAACAAGAACGTGCATACCTTACCACCTTCATGAGATTTCGGCGGTTACGTTTCCATCATTGCGCCAAATGACAACTGGCTCGTGCGAAAGCACGAGCTTTTCATTTTTCCCATTGAAATCTTTTCAGTAGTTAACCGCGCTTTTGCTTTTCCCTCTTAACTACTGGGAACAAAGGCTTTTGGTGGTTAGTGAGCGTGTTTCAGGCTCGCCTAAACCATCGAAACCTGAGATTCTGTCTTTTACTTGACCAAACCGTGAGATCGGAAGAGCG